>JARQZK010002181.1:500000-645000 GCA_030704885.1 Cynegetis impunctata | reverse complement strand
TTTTGCATCCGAAAACCCCCTCCGAATTGAGTTAAAGCGTTGAAAATGTGTCGATAATGATTTAAAAATTAAATCCCCCACATATGGAATGTTATCTCGGAAGAACAAATATCTGCAATAGTCAATTTCATATATCACATAAAGTCGTCAAGGAAAATTCTCAATAATTTAAAATAGAGTAGAGATCCTCATGTCAGGAAGTATTTTTGGTACTCAATATCTTTTGCGGAGGGCACTATGGGTTGTTATCCATTTAGTATTTTGGCCGTGATTTGTATTGGGAAAGTAAGCTACACTGAAAAGATCTAACCAGATAGAAACAGCTGTAAATGCAGATCTTGAGTTGGGGAGAATTGACATTTTGTATAGTTACCTAATCACAGTTGCATTGTGAATGCAGATTCCAAATCGCGGAGTATATATAAGCTCTCTTGTAAGATTGTTTGATAATTATTGAAAATTTTTCGTTGTTCACTTTATATGATATAGGACCAAACTCTCGGTATTTAACACTCCTTACTTCATTTTTAATATATAAATATATTGTAATTGTAACATTGTTATGTAATATTGTTACTTTTTTCTTACGACTGTAGAGTCGTAATTGTCTGATGAGGAATAAAAAAGTAACTACACCGCGTTTATCAGTAGTGAAAACCCCTCGGAAAGCTCTCGTGTAACCCCTAAATGAGCAACTTTTGGCATTATCAGCATTTTTCTACAGTACTTTGCTTTTTTGTTTTTATTTCATATAAAAAACAATAGTCAGTTGAAGTATTGTCAAAGCAGAAATATGTGGTCATTATATATAAGATAAAAAGCTTCGTGAGACGCTCCTTAACCACTCTACTAAATTCGAGACTAGACTAAAAAACCGTAATAGCAAACGATTCATCGAAATAACTTAATAAATTGCAATTACCAATGGTGAAGTCAAAATTACTCACATTATTATACGTACTAGCGTGGTACGAGTGCTGTGTTGGCAACCATACTATAATTATAGTAGAGATATAGAGATATAATAATTTCATTGATTTTTACTATGTACATACTAGGTATAATGACTTCAGTATACTTCACGTATCTTTTATAAATTTTTATGTCCCTTTCTTAAGTGAGTTTTTTAATATAAGTCAATGAAATTGTGAATGAATAAAAAATTATTCTATTTGAAACGAAATTATTCGTTGTGAATATAGGACTCCGGAGATTTTTCGAATTTAGGGCCCGCAGCATAGGTATAAAAGATTTATTTGAACAAAATGTCGGAATATGTATATAGGAGGGTAGGTATATAATTTCGACTGTGAACTAGGTAGGTATGCTATTTGATATTCTGTGCTTATATAGTTCGTACCTCGGTTTCTACAGCGGTAGAAAATTAAAAGTTTGATATTTAGAAATGAATATTATAGTTGAATTCGGGGTTAAAAATATTTTGTCTTTTGTTGTTGTATAAATAACCTACGACATTATTGTTTCAGTAAAGCAGATTTTCGACGATGGTTAACCCAGTTATTACCAAAATAGTTTTTTTTAATCTTGTTTTTTGTATTCATATTATTCTTTATTTTGTAAAACAGAACACTTTTTGTTATATAAATTTTATTCCATTATTGCTGTTTTTTTCAATAATTAATGTCCTTTTAAAAGGACAGTGGCAATTTGGGTTACTAACTAAAAATTGGGAATTAAAAAAACTATATAATACCTATATAGGAAGGTAACATAATTATCAGTTAGTATGATAAATAATAAAACAATTTTTTGGATGAAGAGCAACTAAACAATTTTAGCACAAAAAGTTACAATTTTTATGACATAAACGGCAGCGTGGTTCGTCCTCTTGGTCAGCAATCGAATGGATGATTCCATCCGGTCTTGAGTGCACATCTCGGTGCACATGTAAGTTTCTAGCTGGCCTGTTAGGTCCTCTCTTTGTAGTTTTCTTATAAGTAATTTCTAAGATCCTCAGTGTAATAGCTCTTCTAAATCCTAAATGATCCATTAGCCTACCGTTGTGTCTATAGAGTTCCAAGCATTTTGTGCAGCCATATCTAGAGAGTGACAGATCAGTGGAAAATACTACTTCTTTCCCCTAATTGACGTCCTATACAGCGTTATATTTTGGTCTGCTCTGTCCACTCCCCCCATATTTTCATTATATTTTTTATTATATGTGGTTGGGGTACATAGACATTATTTTTCTCTCTTTGAAAAAATCTTCTTACCTGTATACCGTAGGGAATATTTGAGTTTCTGCAAGTAACTCATGAAGTTCGAAAGGTCGTTTCAGTTCATATCGTTCTATAAAAAAGCAGTACAAGATATGTTTGATGGTATTTCATTATACCACTGTCCTTTTAAAAGGACAGTCGCATATACACCATGCTATCATAATATGAATATATAAATCTAACCTAACTTTATGTTGTACAAACAAAATAAGGTTATTTCATCGTAAATATGAATAACAATCAATACTTATTACAGAAAATGAAAAGTTTTCTTACCTCGAAGTTCTCAAGATGGATCACTTTCAAAATTCACAAATTTATTAAAAATTATCTCAATTCACAACAACTGTGTGCAGTAGAATTGTATGTTTTCCACAAAGAGGTAGTTTTCAAAATATAAATATATTAAGAGACATCTCTTAAACAATATCGAATTTTTCCAATGATGAAATCTGTAATGTGTCCTTTTAAAAGGACGGTGGTGTAATTTGGGTTAATAAATATTACTACATAACATACTTAAATGATTATATGTTGTTCAATCGTGAAAAACTGAATATTTACATCCTGGAAGAATATTTTAATTTTAAAAGGAAATGTAATAATGCTTCTCAAATGAAAACCTAAACTAGTTTTGCTCTCGGCTTCACATCATTTTAGGAATCAAAATTTCTAGTATAATATTGTCAACAATTTTCGAGCCTAGTACCTATCAAGCTAATTTAAGTAAATGTTTATTTTAAATTGTGAATGAATTCTAAACAGGAAACTGTGTCAAGAAAATCCATAATTATGCTCGTTCGTTTAATTTACTAATTTCACCGAATTTATAATAAACGTATTTTCAGTGTTTCAAATTCAAAAAAATCAATTTGTATTTGACTATTCAGTATCTACATGAATTTAATTTCGTACGTTTCAATAAAATCGAATAAAATAGCTAGGTACTATATGTTGTTTTGAATCAACTGTTATTTACTATCGAGTTTACTATTCAGTATCTAGGTACATGAATTTAATTTAGAACGTTTCAATAAAATCGAATAAAATAGCTAGGTACTATATGTTTTTTTGAATCAACTGTAACTTCAATGCACTGGTAGGTATAACCTCTGAATATGAACTGCCAATTTCATTTAATTGTTTTTAATACATTTTGCCGATAATGCCTATTAAGAGTACCTATTAATACCAATCATGCTGAATGATGTTGGGGCATGTCACATGCTGCTAGTAATTTGATCACGTCATCCCAAAATAAGAAGCCCGTTTTGTTTGATTACTTCTTAGGTTTTACATTTTTTTTCTGCTTTATTTTATCGTATGATCACAGAAAGTTTTCTGGGTCCCTCAATAAATACCGAGTAAAATATTGTTGATTATTCCGCAACTGATTTTCTGCTGTATAGTGAATGCATCCTTTCATCAAACGACGACCGTACCCAGGGCCCACGACCTCACGAAGGCGATAAAAAAACCGATAAACTCTCACAAAAAAAAGGATTAATTTTTTTTTGGATCCTCAAAGTCACGGGCCCGATATATTCACTTACGAAAAACAAAAAAGCTTAATTTTTTTTAAATTTCAGGTAGGTAGATACCTACCTACCTAAGTACTAAGAATTACCGTAAATATTTCTAAATTGATATGTTTATCGACTATCAGATTAGTTGTTTCAATTTTTTCTGAACAGTGAACATCTTAATAATAATTGTCAATTATATACCTAGAAACTGATAGACTTTCGCAGAACAGAAATCCCGAAATAAACAATCATCAAGTATATATATATATATATATATATATATATATATATATATATATATATATATATATATATACCTAATTCAAAGTCAAATTAAATCATTCTTTTCAAATAAAATAAAACCTCAAATGAAAATATAATGATAGTCATACGAAAAAATAGAAAGAATGAGGATTTTTTTTAAATTCTGAAAATCATTGCAACACTTCGATTTCTTCTATATCTAATCCGAAGGAAAAATACTTATTAGAAAAACTTTCTTAATATCCTCTTCATTTTTCTGTTGTATTTTATGAAAACTAATTAAGACGTACTTATTTTGTATATATTCACCATTTGTGTTAATATCCAAATTTTCGAACATAATCAATGTAGTTTACGTATTTATTCTGAAAAATACCTTTCACCCAACTAATTCATAGGGCTACGCTTAATGCTATCGCAGTATGGAGGGGTGAAATCGTTCAATACTATTCTAATGTAGCGGGTGAAAATTTTCAGTGAAATGCATACAAATTTATTTATAATCGAATATGCCGAGTTAAATAACCACTATTATGTTTTATACCTTTAGAAATTTTTTTTGAAATAACCCAGATAATCTCTGACAAAAAAGTAATGCATGAAAAACATGAGTATTCTTCGTACACAGGTCATTCTGAAGATTACAACTTATTCAAATTTCCCAATTATTTCCCCAGTGGAAGTTGAAATTCACCTCAGAGTCAATTACGTTCACTTGTTCGACGAAGAAGTATAATCGAGAATTAGATCTAGCTAGGTCACAGACGAGATCTCTTCCGCATATTTAAAGGTCCTGCTGCTAGACTAATGTAATATCTTTAGCGGTTCACATTCAAGAGGCTAAGGAACAGGTGTTCCGTTGAAAGACTATCTTCATTGCTTGCAACATCGTTTACTGTTACTGTAAATTTCAATTTAATCATACTCGTATCATCTTTCGAGAAAATAGTGGCGCACAATCTTAACGTCTATATTCAATCTAAAAACATACCGGGTTGTCAATATCCTAGTAGTCCACTAAGAAGTAAACGCACATTCCACAAACAAAACACAAACACGCATACCATTTAGATCTCACTTGACAGTTCTTAGAAACGGTACCGATAGGGATAGGAGGCTGTGAGCACAGTCAGGCTATAGGGAGAGCAAGCCGCGCGCGCACTTCGAAATCGACCCATTCGCTATCGCGTAAACGAGGCGACTGCAGCGAAGTTGACGGCGTGAACAAGATAGCCAGCACTTGGGGATACCGCAAGTGGGAGTTTTGGGTGCACAGCAAGTACAACGAGATGAATTCGCAGTTTCTACGCAATATTATATCTTACATAAATAAGGGTTGAACCTCTCAGATATAACACGAAGAATTTTTATACTCATTCACTGAATGATTTGTCCACAATTTAATAAAATATCTATTCCCTCAGTTCCACGGCACTTGTTTTACACGATTCGCTTTTACACGGTTTATAAATTAACAAATTTCGAAAAATTGATAAAAGGAGAGATTCAAACAAAGACATTAGTTACCTTATCTGAGAATTAAAGGTGAAAGTGCATATTTTGGATTGATAAGGCAGATACTTGATGTATATTAATAAACATATGAAAACAATTATAAATAACAAAAATTTACACGTTTATCAGACCAAATGCTTATTTTGTCTATTAAACTTGTAAATTGTTCTTATTAACCATTGCTTTAATAGATGCTGAGTTGCACCAACGCTCGATTGGGTGCCTCGGAGTATATATATATATATATATATATATATATATATATATATATATATATATATATATATATATATATATATATATATATATATATATATATATATATATATATATATATATATATATATATAATATAAATATATATATATAAAAATATATAAATATAAATATATAAATATATATATATATATATATATATATATATATATATATATATATACATATATATATATATATATATATATATATATATATATATACAGTGGCGTAGATAGGGGTGGGATCAAGGGGATCATGAGTCTACGAAAATTATAATAGAATTGAATTACAGTCTTCGTATCTACGTATTTAAGTATACATGAAATTTAGTACCTTTAATAATCTATAGTGTTTTACACGGAAATAGGACAAAGTTTTTTAGTCTATTGAAATAAAAAAAAAATAATTTGATTTACTTACAAAGAATAATAATTGTAATCGTTATAAAACAATTGAGAATTATAAAAACAATTACTCAACGAACGAAAAATCAAGAAATTGATACCAAAAATAAAATAAAACATGAAATATTATTTATTGCCGCCAAATGAAAAAATAATTATTTCACAAATAAAAAGTCCAAAACATAATACTAAAAATGATGAAAAACTTTCTTCATTTATCATCAGAACTATCGCTAATAATCTGAAATGGTTAATGTAGCCGTTTTGGAACTGGAATTAATACGCGAAGTAGATGGCTGAGGGTGCGATGTACGTTTGCCAAATGAATTGATCCCAATTTTCTTTAGCTTATCAATTGGTATTTCTTAATCATAGCAGCTTTTATTGGTTCTTCTTAAAGATATTTAATCATTAAAAGAGAGTTTACTGACTGCAGACTGAATATCCTTTCAATTGCAGCATTTAAATGTGGTACGAAAATACTTTTTTATTCAAGCTCTAAAAGTCGTTAGAATAGTCGCTAGATTTTTTTTGTCGCTAGACACTTAATTTAAGCCGCTGTAGACAATAAAATGTCGCTAGATCTAGCGACAAAGTCGCTACATTGGCAACACTGCCTATAGGCCCCCACCAAACAAGCCTCCCGCCTAAATTGAAATTTTGAAATTTGTAGAGAGGACATTTTGAAGTTGAATTATTAAGCTTACGATATATATATATATATATATATATATATATATATATATATATATATATATATATATATATATATATATATATATATATATATAAATATATATATATATATATATATATATATATATATATATATATATATATATATATATATATACATATATATATATATATATATATATATATAGAAAAAAGAATTCTTCGTGTTAACGATACACGTGCGTGGCCATAAAATGAAGTGAACTAGGACATTCATTTGAAACTAATCAAACAAACCTCCTAGCGGAGCTGGTTATACGAGTTCACGAAACATCGAAATGCCTCCATATACCTTAGGATGGTGTATGTTAGAAACATTAAGTTGTTTATCACAATCAATGGAAATGATAGACAGTCTGTTTCGCCCTTATTTGGGGCTCATCAGTATCATCTATCCATCGAAAGTGATAACCAACCAAATATTTCTAACGGTGTTATATTTTCCTTCCTTAACTTAATGTTTCTAACATACACCATCCTAAGGTATATGGAGGCATTTCGATGTTTCGTGAACTCGTATAACCAGCTCCACTAGGAGGTTTGTTTGATTAGTTTCAAATAAATGTCCTAGTTCACTTCATTTTATATATATATATATATATATATATATATATATATATATATATATATATATATATATACATATATATATATATATATATATATATATATATATATATATATATATTATATCTTTATATAAAAATACTTTTTGATAATTATTAGCAATAACAGGCTAATAATTATCAAAAAGTTAAAAATAGTTCACAGGCAACAACAATTCAAATATATATATATATATATAAATATATATATATATATATATAAATATATATATATATATATATATATATATATATATATATATATATATATATATTCCAAGTTTTTCCACTAGAGTTCCAATTTTGTTAATAAAAATAATCTTTCATGTAGTACAAAATAAGTAGAAAAATTAAATTAAATTGTAAAAAATTGAAATAAATTGAATTGGAAAAAATTTATGAAAAATTAGTAAAAAATTGAATTATATTGAATGGGATTTTTACATCTTTGAAAATATTTTTGAGAAAATTAGAGGAGAAAATCCAGGTTTCGGCTTTTTTCGACAATTCATTTCTGACTTCGTCAGTTGTGATTCCAATGTCATGATGAATTGCCAGAGCAGCCAAATCATTCAAACCAAAAATATTGTAAATAAAATTTCACAGTTTTTGATTTTCACTATATTTTGTTAACATGACAATTGTTTCGCCAATACACAGAGGCTTCTTCAGATGTATAATACATACTGATACTGATAGTATGTATTATACATCTGAAGAAGTGAATACTATAGTGAAAATCAAAAACTGTGAAGATTTATTTACAATATTTTTGATGAAACTCGTCAGTTTTGATGAATTTATCAGCTGCTTTGTCAATTTCGTATAAATCATGCTTGAAAAGTACCGAATTTTCCTTCTAATATATTCTCATGATTGATAAAATCTGCCTTCAAGATCCATGATGTAGAAGTCCAGAAATGGATTGAACACCATCACACGAAACTTTTACTGACTCGACAATTTTTATTAACTTCAAAATATTAAGCATCTAGCGACTAAAAAAATCTAGCGACTATACTAACGACTTTTAGAATTTAAATAAAAAAGTATTTTCGTACCACATTCGAATGCTGCAATTGAAAGGATATTCAGTCTGCAGTCATAAAACTCTCTTTTAATGATTAAATATTTTTGAGAAGAACCAATAAAAGCTGCTATCATTAAGAAATACCAATTGATGAGCTAAAGAAAATTGGGACCAATTCATTAGGCAAACGTACATCGCACCCTCATCAATTTCACGTATTAAGTCCAGTTCCAAAACGGCTACATTAACCATTTCAGATTATAAGCGATAGTTCTGATGATGAATGAAGAAAGTTTTTCATCATTTTTAGTATTATGTTTTGGACTTTTTATTTGTGAAATAATTATTTTTTCATTTGGCGGCAATAAATAATATTTCATGTTTTATTTTATTTTTGGTATCAATTTCTTGATTTTTCGTTTGTTGAGTAATTGTTTTTATAATTCTCAATTGTTTTATAACGATTACAGTTATTATTCTTTGTACGTAAATCAACTTATTTTTTTTTATTTCAAAAGACCAAAAAACTGTGTCCCATTTCTGTGTAAAACACCATAGATTATTAAAGGTACTTGAAAAAATTGCTTTCATTTACTGAGATCATCTGATATTTAGCGACTTTTGATCTTTGTCCATAGCTAGCGACTTTTCAAGCGTCCGTTAACGACTTTTTATAATGTGTTGGCAACACTGCCTATAGGCTGCAGCCTACTACAGCCTATTAGTAAATCTGGCACTGAGTTGCACTCACCTCTGAAAAAGGTGAATATTCAATGAAACGTGCGTCATGCGTATTTTGTCTGATAAACGTGTAAACTAGTTGTTAGGTATTAACTATTATTTTAATATGAAAGTGCATCTGCTGATTGGGATGCGACTCTACAATATCCAGCAAAACTTCTGCTCAGATTATTCTGGAAAAAATGCCGGATGGAACCTTTATAGCCAAAGCTCGCAACTCATCTAGTGGTCATAAACTAGCGAAAAGTGATGTAACAGTTTTTTTTTTTTTTTTATTTTAAAATATGGCCTCGACGGGGAGTCATTATCCAACCTATTTATAATAGAGTATCAATATTTATAAATGATAAAAAAACAGAAAACAAAAAATTTTATATAATGTAAAGCCGTAAATTTCCTTAATATAACTGATGAACACAAAAAATAATTTAAGATTATCTAGGTAATAAACAAGGATACAAAACGTCAAGGGACTCGTCGAGACGATTATATTCTTCATACACAAACAAGAAATGAGTCACGGAGAGAGTAGGTATAACAAGAGGATCGACATAAGGGATTAAGGATCTACACTGCAGAATCAAATTTTTAATTTAACAGCAAGAATATGATCAACTAAAATTCTATAGACATCGATACTATTGAGCGATAATAAGAAGGCGACGTTAAAAGGTTGATTATAATTTAATGTTTTCTGTATATTTAGCAAGAGTTTTTCACATTCGTGCCTGTAATTGCTACAAGAAAGGACTACATGATCTATATTACCAAGTTCACCACAATTGCACAAAGGGTCTTGTTTCAGACCAATTCTACTGAGATATACTGGAGTGAGGCTATGTCCACTTCTGAGACGGCTAATTATTCTTATGAATACTCTGCCATATTGAATGTCTTTGTACCACACTTTTATTAATGGATATGGCTGTATCGACTTGTAAAAGCTGCCTTTGGAAATTGATTGAAATTCAGATGTCCACTTCCTAAATATAGAATTCTTATATTTGTGAAATAAATCTGTGTAAATACATTTTGTATTGCTGATAAGATTATTACAAGCGGCTTTAGCTGCCTTGTCTACTAGCTCATTTCCTAACACACCTTGATGAGCTTGAACCCACATAAATTTAACCTGTGAATCATTCTGGATTAATTTGTGTAATAAACAAAATATTTTTTTATGGATATAGGAAAAAGATTGATCGTATGTGATGTTCTTCAACGACAAAAGCGCACTTTGACTGCTCGAGATAATAATAAATTTACGATTCGCTTTATCCATGAAATTCGAATCAATATATTCCAGTGCCAACGAAATGGCAAATAGTTCCCCATAAAAGATAGAAAAATTCTCCTTCAGAGTATCACTGACTGAAGTCGATGTATACACATCATACATTGCTACTCCTACTGCTGATCCAACAGACTTAGAAGCATCGGTAAAAATTCTATAGTAATCTGTGAAATGAGAATTGACCAAAATATTGAATTCTTCTCGAACATTAGTGTATGTGGGAATTAATACACTGGGAATAATATTCAATAACTCGAAATCCATAGAAAAAAAAGGAAGGTTCTCATTTACTGATATTTCTTCAGAATCTTTCATGATAGAGTTATAGCATGATATTAACAAAGGATCCTTTTTAACAATCCAAAACTTATGTGTGAGTGTTAAGATATAAAGTTTATTTATATTGACCAACGAAGAATCAGAGATAGATATACACTTCAAAATAAATTTATTTCCCAAAAGTTGCCTCCTATATTTTAAAGGCATCTCTCCTGCTTCAGATAGTATCACATTACAAGGGGTACTATTTAGAAGTCCAACACATACTCTTATAGCTTTCCTTTGCAACAGATCTAATGAAAGTAAATTTGTATCTGCAGCGCTTCCATAGAAAATGCTGCCATAATCCATGATAGACCTTATGAAACACTTATTAAACAGCATTGCTATATTTTGATCTGCTCCCCAATTGGTATGACAAACGTATTTGAGAATATGCAGTCCTTTTTCAGCTTTCAGTTTGATATAGTTTATGTGCTCCTTCCACAAAAGCTTCCTATCCAATATAACACCCAGAAATTTAACAGATTTCTCATGCTTCAAAGTATAGTTACCGATTCTTATATTATCTGGGAAGTTGATGCGTTTATTAGTAAATGAGCAAACTGAAGATTTAGAGGGAGAAAGAGAATGGCCATGCTGTGTAAGAAAAGAAGTGAAAGTTGTCATAGCTATTTCCAGATCGGCTAGACATCTGTCTAAATGTAACAGTTATTTTCTGTTGAAATGCCTCCGGCGATCATATGAAGAAACCATTGGTCACTGACAAATCTATATCACTACGATCATTTAAAAGAATGAATATCAATAACGTTCCCGTCTATTGGATGGCTAGACAATGGTGGAGGGAGCAATGGGTTGTTATCCAGATAGGAGCTCGGTCACGATATATATTGGGGAACAATTAGAAATTTGTTAATTCACTTCGAGTCAAACAAGCTACACTGATGAGATCTAATAAGATCGAAACAGATGTATGCAGGTTTTGAGTCGAGGTGACTTGACGTTTTCTATAATTCATCGTTGGATTGTGAATGTGGAATTCGCGTTGCAGAATACGTGTAACCAGCTCCCTTGGACAATTGTTTGATAATTTTTTGAATTATTGAAGAATTATCCTTGTTTACTTTATGCAATGATTGAATTCACATGATTCGTGAAACAAACAAACAAAATGAAGATTTTCGTTCTTTTTCAACATTACAGAAACACTTTTCATGGGCTCAATATTTTTGTCGATTTACGATTTCTTCAAATTGGAGCTGAACTTTTCATATTTTGACTGATATAATTCAAAAGTTACTGCAGTCAAGACAGGAATTATGGGTAGGTTAATATAACTAAAATTAGCACCAACAAGTACAAACACTATTTTTTTACTTAAATTGAAATACTTATAAAATGTATGAAAATTGAAAATTTTCTAATGTTTTATTTTTTGTGTGTGATATACAACGTTTCGTTTGGCATATAAAGTATCAATTAAGTAAGTGATTAGTGAAGTCTGGAGGAGGGAGCAGTTGTCGCGGATACTTTTCTTCAGCTATTATGTTAGAATAGTATAGAATACATTTCCAGTGTTGCAATTGTAAGTCGATTCTTAAGAGTGGTGGTGCATTGACAAAGCGCTTGATGTACAAGGTATGTTTACTCAGTTTTTACTCCAACAATTTCCTGTTATTTTTGGGTAAAATTGAATAGGTATATAATATTTTAGTAGGTATAAAAAAGCGGTATATTTTTGGTGAATTAGCAGCTATAATATCCGAAGAACATTGATAATTTGCAATAATTTTGTCATAGATTCTCGAAAGCATGTTGCTTTTATTCAACAAGCAACATGCTTGAGAAAAATGATGTCAAAATTATGAAAATTTATCAAATATCCGAGGTATATTCGATAAGATAATTTTTTTCATCCTCTTTTAGTTTGTCGATTAAATTATTATTTGTGTTACTGTGTGTGTTGGGGTAATGGCGGACGATTTCCCCTTCATTTATTCTATGCTTTTGCCCTCTACCTACTTGACCTTCTTTGTTAATTGGAAATATATATACCTACTCAAATTTGTTTCAGATGCCATGAAATAAGGAAGGTTAAGAAAAAGGAAGGCGCAAAAATGGCCAATCAAGGAGATGCTAAGGAGAATAAGACGTATTATTGCCTAATAAGCAGGGCTGCGTTTACCAATAGGCTGGAGTAGGATGCAGCCTATAGGCCCCCTCCACTTAAGAGGCTCCCACCAAAATTGAAATTTGTAGAGAGTAAATTTTGAAATGATTATGTGCTACGATGACTGATGCAAGTTTGAATGGACGATCTATACTCAGCACGGAATTCGATATTATGAAAAAAAAAGGAAAAGGAAACACACGTGTTTCATTCCTCCCTGAAGTATGTGTCAGGGAGGCGGGCAGCTTGAGTTTGGGATTAACTCCTTCAGCCAGATCAGGAGATACACTTGTATGTACAAGTGCATTAAGGATAGGTGAGACGGGATATTTATGGAACATAGGAAGTATGGGTAGGGTTCAGAGGATTATTACTGGCCCAGCATTCGCCTTGTAAGTTTGCAAGCAGTGACTTACATTACCATGAGGAAACCTCTGAAAAAAACTCATGGCAGACCAGTCGGCCCCGGGGTTTGAACCCGAGACCTCCCAAATACTAGCCAGCGTACCTAATGTACTCGACTAACCGATATTATGAGGGAAATTGACGTTAGCGATATAATTGAAGATTTTGCTTAAAATAAATATAGAGAAGTTGTAATTTAGTATGACAATTTTTGTTAGTATTGAGTAGTGTTTGTATAGAGTTAGTATTGAATATTAAATTATTAATACCTACACATATTCTACTAGTATAAGCATCAGTGCCGGATTAGCCACGTAGCAAGAGTAGCAAATGCTAAAAAAATATGTTCAGATAAGCGTAAAATATTTTGCATGCCTTAAACGAGAAGTGCTTATGCTATGATTCACTCCTACCTGAAAATCTAAAACACGATTTCGCCACGTTTAATCGTAGGCATAGGTTGTATTATACCTAACACGAGTAACGTTGGTATCAAAATCTATACAGTTTTTCACGCTTCTACCTATTCGATCTTACGAACGCATTTAATGATTCTATTTCAAAAATTCCGATTTTGAGGAAGTTCTCGGACACTAGATGGTCAGCCCGAGCTGATGCTACGAAAGCACTTTTATGCGGTTTCATCACTACTAAGCAAGTTTTGGAAGATATTTTCAATAATCTGGACCAAAAAGAAGAGTTTCGTAATGAAGCTTACGGACTAGCAATGCGATCCACAGTTTCAGAAATTCTTGCAAGAGCCAAAGATCTGACCGGCTGTGAAGAATACTAACATCACAAATCAGGACGAATCAAACAAAATACAAAGTATGACCATTTCAGCGGCTCTACAACACTCGATGACTTTTTCGAAAATCAAACACCTGGACAACGTCTTGAACTTCAGGTGTTTATTGTCATTATTGAAAACGTACTGTCTGCTTTAACTAAACGTATGAAAGCATTTCATAAAATTACTAGTGTTTCTGGAATATTTCGACAGCTAAAATCCCTTAAAAGAAAAGAGATTTTTGAAAAATCCTCAATAATGGTCAGTTCTTACAAAGATGATTTGGAGAATATCCTAGGCAACGAATTAGTACAGTTCGCGGAGCTGCTGAAAACAGATGCGGCTACTTTTATTGAGAGCAACAAACAAGAGTCTCTGGAACTGGAATTTTATAAACATTTATTAAATAATTCTTTAGAGTCGTGTTTCTCAAACTCAACCCCAATCAGCTAACTGACCGTAGGCACATTGGCTCAAATAGCTCTTTCACAAGTATCATGGATGTCATTTACTTACATGAATATAAATTTGAATTTGATTGTTCGTATGTAAATTTGATTGTACCTAATGAATATTAGAAATAATATATGATTGAACTATTTTATTACCGAAATTTAAAAGAAAAGCTAACCAATTTGATTTGTAAAAGAAATTAAAAAAATATAGGGAGTTTATTTCAAAAACTGGTATCATTATACACACACAGATATACGTGTTCCTACATAGCCCCTCCAGGTCGTCACTCACACACATCTTCGGTTTTATTCTCTAATCTGAGTTTAATACTATAAACTTTAGAACCTAAAGCAAACCAAGGGCCTCTTAGCCGAATTCGCTACAGGCCCCGCGCTGGCTTAGTCCGGCATTGATAAGTATAATAACTACAGTGCGCTCTATGCAAGCCTGAGCTCTGGAAGAATTGACCAATATATTGCATATTCCGAATTAATAAAGTAAAGTTCAAGATATGAGAATCAATAAATGAAAAATTTTTTTAAGAAAATTCATTGATTAGTTTACGGGAATGAAATTTCTGAAAGTGCATATGAGTTCTCTATAACACTTTAATGTGAACACGTACACCTGAGGCACTTCGATACTTTTAAATCTCGAAATTCAATTTTTCGCTATTCTATATAAATTTAATAATCTATGACCATACTAAATTATAACAATCACATGATAGTCACCTTAGCGAGGCCCCCACCACTCAGCCTATGGGCCCGAAAAACGTTAATCCGGCACTGCTAATAAGTGTTGAAAAGTATGAAGATCCTCCCAAAAAGGAATGGATAGAATGGTTCAAATGTAATTTATGAACCCACGAAAACTGTACGAGTGGTGAAATAATGTATGTAACCCCACCCACGTACAGTGGGGTATTTGATTTTAAATTGAAAATTCATCTACGTTAATTATGAGAACAAAAGAATGATTAGTTTAAGCAAATTTTCATTAATAAATAGCGTTCGTAACTGCATCTGGTTTTGTTTCATTTCAGATCTTCCTTAAGTGTTCGTAATTATGACTTTCAACCTACTTCAGTTGATAGCCTAATTTGAAGTTGGTTGATATAGCTATAACCACTCATTTCAATTGGTATGCTTATTTATGATTTTGGCTTATTATCTGAGCAATAAATACTGAAAAACTAGCTAATCTGTTTCAGAAAGATGAAGCCTTTTAACTCGATGTTTTATTATTTAAAGAATTTACATAATTTATATGATCATATCTTAATCTGTGAATGTGTTTAAAGGTTAAGGTAATTAAACCTACTCATTGTTGGCAGTGGTGATAATGAAGGTTTTTATGAATTTGTCTTCAAATATTGATTAGAAATTTTCAATTATGTTTCTATAATGTTGACATAGTCAAGCTTAAAAGGAGTTAAAGCATATTTGAGAATGTGGAATATGAGAAAGTTACTAAAAGATTATACGTTAAACAAATTACATATAAAATTAACAACGCGTAATCAAAAGACCTCCGTCACTAAGGTCGTATTTTCCACTATTTTTGTTCTTTTTGCATGCAAATTCTTAACACCCTTATTCAATTTGAATTAACTGAAGAGATGCACAAAAGTTGAATACCTGTAAAAACACATGGAATTTCCTGATAAAAATTGCTGCGATGAGAAAAAAAACATTCAAAAATAACCAAAAGGTACTTCCTCAACATCAACTGAATGCTCGCAAAAATGTTCAGAATACTAACTGAAATTTGAGTGACTGTAGAGATGCACATTGTTCCAAAAAACATAAAAAAAATTGTGGCGGTAGAATAAATCACTTGAAAATTGCCAAATTTTCTAACATCAAATGAATCGATGTATCAAACTTTTATCCTCTAACCTCTGACCACTCCGAAGGTGTTCAAATCTTCAAACACTAAGAAATCTACTTAAAAATGACGGCAGGAAGATAAAAAAGTTTATAACAAAAAAAGGGACTTGTCGGCATAAACTTAATCTACGTACAAATATTCAACTCCTCTATTGCATTTAGGGGTGTTTGGGGATGGAAAATCCTCCAAAAACCGGTTATTGAACTACATGCACCCTTCAAAAAGTCCAGAGAGGATTTATTTCTGATATGTTGTATGTAATGCATTTCCACATCTTGTGCTAACAGTTTTTCTAGAACATGCCAAATTTATGGCTGAATTTACCCAACTTGTATTTTTTATCATATATATGGGGTCTAAAACGGATATATAAACGACTCACGCACTTGACTGTTGACATTCGATGTGCAATAGTCTGTTATTTTCGGGAAAACTATGACAAACAAGCATTCACATATTCAAAAACTGAAATTTATCGCAAGAATCGTACAATCCTACTCAATTATTTTCTATAGGAAAAAAGAAAACTAGTACAAGATGAGGGGGTTTTCTTTGATCTTTTAAATTTGAGAATTGACTGTGGTGATGTGAAGCTTGATTCACTTGAATAGATGTCGAAATAATGCAGTCTAGTCTTGACCAAAAATTCAAAATGAGATTATAAGATTATGTGTTGAAATTGTCGAAGAAATAATTATTGAAGATTGTAAACAAACAAAATCGTATGCTGTAATGGCCGATGAAACAGCAGATATCGCTGAAAAAGAACAGATTTCTATCGGATTGAGGTTTTATGATGAGAATAAAAAAAATCAGAGAGGAATTTGTAGGCAATGTTGGTTGAGCTGAAATCTCAAGATGCCCTTACAATTGCTAGTACAATTTAGTGTTTTTCAGTTGATCAGAATATTTCATCAGAGAATTGTGTTGGATTTGGATTTGACGGATATTTTACGATAGCTGGAAAAGAAAGTAGTGTACTGACCATTTTGAAGAAAAAGTACAATAAATCTTTATTTTTCAATTTCTCAAATCACAAGCTTAATCTTGTGGCCAATGATGCAAGCAAATCACCAAAAATTAGAAACTTAATTGCAACAGTTAAGGACACAATATCCTTCTTTCGTGATTCGCAAGCCCGCAGGAATTCGGCTCCTAATCTATCACGCCTTTGTCAGATCAGATGGTCTCAGAAATACAAGAACATTAGAAAGTTTGCAGACAGCTTCCATTAAATCATCAATGAGCTAGAACATCTCTCGGTCGAAGGAAACAATGCTAAAAGAAAATTTGCCTATCAATTGCGCTGTGCAGTTACTAAACCAATTTTCATCGAAGGTTTAGTCATGATTGCAAGGTACTCTGCTGTTTTGGAACTCGCTGTGAGGGTTCTTCAAAGTAAAAATATGGATTTGATTATGGCGAGGATCGACAAGAACATGAACATGTTTCTGATGAATTACTTAAAAAATCACATGATATTGCGGAGAAACTCGGCGTTGAGTTAACAGTTCCACGAATTGTTCAAAAGCAAATACACACAAGTAATTTGCCATCTGAGACGGTCGTTGATCATCCCTCATCTTGAATCTTTAAATTTATCATTGAATGTTAGATTCTTACACGAAAATACAGCTGCTTTTGCCTTATCCCATCTTCATCCTTTATACATGCTGAAAATTACTTCAAAATATTTGGAAAAAATGCAAAATCTTTCATGGAGTTTTTTCAGTTGGTTGATATCTTTGCAGAATTAGATTTGTGGTATAATCTGTGGAGAAAGAAGGATTTAGCAGGAGACAAATTAAATAATATTGAAGTGGCTGCACTTTTGGAGGAGGCTAATAGTTTTTCCCTGCAACAAGGCAAGCACTCCTCATTTCAATTGCTTTTTCATCCATTACGGCTACTGTTGAATGATCTTTCAGTGTCCTACGAAGGGCAAAGACCTGGCAGAGAAGTACAATGGGGTAGGACAGATTCACACTGTTTAATTTGATGAGCGTCCATCGGAATTCTTTAAGGAAAATCAGGACTGGATTGAAACGGGAGTTTTGACAAAAGTTTTCTACTAATCCAGGAAAAATGATACTAGTATAAGACATGTAACCAGAATAAAATTTTCACTCAGTTGAAGAAGCACTGTTATAAGTATACATAATTTTCTCAAAATTTTGGTTAATATATGTTAAAACCCAATATTACTCTGAAAAACTAGTTTGCACTAGCCCCTTGTATCAATTCTAGTTTTGAGTAGGTAAAACTAGAATTGACAAATAGTCTTAGTTAAAACTCAAAATTCTAAACGTAGATATTCAACTAAAAGCAGCTTTTACTAGTTACAACTGAAGTGCATCAGCTTAAACTGTTTTAAGAGATTCAAGGTAATTGTTTCGCCTACTCAATAGTAGGTAGACGACGGCGACGAAAATATTTTCTCAGAATTGCCAAAAAACAAATATAAAATAATCGACTGATTCATAGACTGTCGATTTTTGTGTCGTATAATATCGAATTATGTTATTTTTATGACTGATATTGACGAAAATCCGCTTGATAGGGCGATAGGAGAGACGGAAGAACATGGAAAGAACGATTTTTGGAAAACATTTTTCAAAAAAAAGAGCCTTGAAGAAAAAAAATACCTACAACATTGTGACAGGAAACATGTATAATAAACTGATGGACTAAGTACAAGAAGCTGAACTGGGTGCGATGAAAACCGTATTACAAAATAAAAGATTGAGGCTATCAAATGAAGTTTACCTTAGTACTGAAAAATTTTCGCTATTGAGCATGAAGGTAGAGATAAATATTCTATATCAATGTAAGAGAAATATGCTAGCGCAATAATAAAAGGGGCCTCGACTCTAAACCTATATTGCATTCAGAAATTAATAGCATGTGTCATGTAGAATTAGTAGGCCTGCAGTCATAACACCACCAAGAGGTCAAATTTATTATAGTGACCAGGAAGATCTGACAAAAATTGTTTTACTTGAGGTGCTGTAAAGCAAGATGGCAGACGAAGCTGCTTATCAATTAATAGGTAAATTTTTGACGTTATGTATTATACACTCGGATATTGGTAGAGAGTTCCTTAATGCACTAACCAACGAAGTGGTTTCATAGGGACCTCAAGTATAGGTGGTTCATGGAACACCAGAATTAACGGTCAATAGAGAGAGCTAACCAAGGCATCAAGAAAATGTTAGTGCCTGGATGCAAGACAAAAACACAACAAACAGGTCAAGGCCTTGCGTTTCTACAATTCATGAAAAATAGAGATGTTCCTTCTGATATCAATTAGTCACTACCTATATAAGGCTTTGTTTGCTATTGAGCCTAGAGTAGGGCTCACTACTTCAAGTTTTCTCACAGAAGTTATTGAAAAATTGAACTATGAAGATAACCTTTAGAAAGCTATTCGCCAACTGAATTCAGAAAATACAAAATTTATGAGTTCTGATGATGAAGAGGTCGCTTCCAGTGGACAGAATCAAATTTTGTTAGCTTAAAAGGAATAACAGTCTAGAAAATTAAAATCAGTTTCTGAGTTTCCAGAAGTTGATATAGTCCGAGAGCTGTCGAACAATTCAGGATAGGTCCATGAGGTACTATGAAAATACCCCTGCATAATAAAATTAAGGTCTGGCTGAATTTTAGCGCCCCTCCATCAACCCTGGATGAAATGGAATTTTTTTATTGTCAAAATTTTCTAGAGGCAGTTTGAAATTTTTACCTAGGTATATGTTTAAGTTAGATATTTAAGAAATTTAAAAAAAAGTCAGATCAATAAGATGGGTCTAAATGTTAACTCTTTAAAAATTGTTTTTTAAATAAATTCAAAAAATGATCTTGCGGCACTTTGAGATTTTGGGAAAGTAAAATAGGTACTTAAAAACAAATAATCCCAAAAAGGAAGATCGACTTGGCGGAATTTTTTACCTGACAGATGTAGTCCAGTACCTAAAAGTGTAATAAAAAAATCGATCTCACGTACATGAAATCGGGTAGTAGCGATTCTTTCACAAAATGTTTGGGATGACATAGGGCTACTCTGGTCAAGTTTTAGACCTCGAGACCATTCAAGAACATAGTTTCCCAGACTAAAAATTTCCATTTTTTGGCACTTTTTTCAGCTTTCGGCTATTTTGACCATGAAGGAGTAGTTTTTCGACAAATTTTTCACTTTTTTCAAAGAAAATAGAATTTGCTAAATTTTGAAACTGTTTTTGGGTCTGTAGACTAAATAGCTAAATAGGCCGATCTATGAAATATTATAAGACTCGAGCTTGAAGAAAACCAAGAAGGCCTCCATAAAATTGAAACAAAACATGAAATATTGGAAAAAATGTATCACAGGTAAGTTCTGTCATAATTTTTAAAGCCCTGTAAACTTTCTCGTAGCAACTGCTATTTATTTTGTTTTTTTCCAGATCCTAATTCGATGCTTCCAAAGAAAAGTTTTTGATAGCTGAACAAGTTATCGAAGGAAATATTCCTTTAAGAACTACTTCTAGACATGCTGCCTTAGATGAAGGTCAAGAAATTGCAACTTGCATATTGAAGAACACTTAGTTAAAAGTTAACTTTAATTCTTTCATATGCATCATTATCAAAACGATTTCCTACCTTCACAGTATGACTTGTGTTGTTATATAAACTATATTTTTGTTCGTATTTTGCTCTTGTTAAGATAATGTATTTTCTATACAATAGTTTCAATCCTGTATGTTACCTACTCTATACTTCTTTGGATTCATTAAATGTGCCTACTACCAAGTATGGAAAATTACTAGTAAGTGAAGCCGTGAAATCTAGTATTAACTAACATATTTCAGTTGAACTTAGGCTTTACCAAATAGGTCAGTAAAGATTAGTTCTAACATAATGTTCAGGTAAAACTAGAATCAACTTAAAATAATTGTTCATTCCAGTTCTACATAGTCCATATATCGAAATTATACAAGGGTCTAGTGAAAACTAGTTCTTCGTAGTAAAAGCAAGTTTTAACTAATATCGAGTGTTTACAGTAATATATATATATATATATATATATATATATATATATATATATATATATATATATATATATATATATATATATATATATATATATATATATATATATATATATATATATATATATATATATATATATATATATATATATATATCTTATTTATAAAATATATTTTTTAAATATTAAACAATCTTTTTTTTTTAAATATATATCAAAAAATTATATATATATATATATATATATATATATATATATATATATATATATATATAAATATATATATATAAATATATATATATATATATATATATATATATATATATATATATATATATATATATATATATATATATATATATATATATATATATATATATATATATATATATATATATATATATAACTTTGTGATTTATATGATTCGGAAAATGTAACTTAGGAAGGTCGCTTACAGTTTCCGTACGATTCCTATTCTGATGTTAGCGGTGAATTATTTTATATCAGGGGTGGGCGGCGGTGTTGTCACTTCGATGTTGTCATTGGGGTAGCAGGTTGGAGCTTTGTTGCTCAATATACAGTTTTCCCCAATCCATTAGAAAGGAAGCGCTCAGGAATTACTTTGGAAGGGTGAAATGATGGAAATATGGATTTCAACCTGAGGGTAAGAATATGTAACTTGTTCAGATATGAAACTATACAAACTTATAAGAAGTAGAGGCTGAATTTATATATTTAATCAGCTACATGTCTGTTATATAAGATATGATTTCCACACAAGCATATTTCCTATGCTCTATAAATTAGTATCAGAAATATGAAACTTGACAAATATCAATTTGATGATATTATGGGAGGTCTATCAGTCATTCTCATTTTTACTGTAATCAATGATTCCCTCATATGTTTTTTATTGATTTTCATTCCTAAAATGCTATCAATGCAATAACATAATAAACTTAATTCAAATGAGCTACAATCACTACTCAACACGCAGGTACAACAGAAAAAAAATTAAGAGTTAGTAATAAAGAGCCTGTTTCAAAAAATGTAAACTAGAAATTTTCCCAGAAACATAATGAAAAGGAAATAGTGAAAGGAAATATTTTTGTCAAATAGTTATAAAGTTAAATTGTAATTTCAATTGTTTTGAAGTAATCTAAGTAGTTTGGCAGAATAAACAGTTTGATTTGATTTGATTTGAAATATTGAAATAACAAAAACAAGCTCTTTTATAAAACAAAAACTTCCAGTCCAAACAGCTAACAAATGAAGACAAGAAAAAGATTATCATGTTATTCAATAAGATATATTGACGCGTGTGATAAACGCTAAAAGAGGCCTCGGTAGCCCAGCGGTAAGGTGTATCACTTGTAAACCGAGGATCGTGGGTTCCACATTGCTCTTGGGTGTTGTGTATGTATGAAATTTAGTGGTTCTAAAATTTGATTTGTTGGTAATGACTTAGATTCAAGCCCATTGGCCTTTCATATACGTGATGTATATATATATATATATATATATATATATATATATATATATATATATATATATATATATATATATATATATATATATACTAACTAAGAAGAAATTTATTCATAAAAACCCATAGAGGTGCTCGTTACATGAGTTCCGACGCCCCATCGATCCTTAAGAGATAAATGTTTAAAACATTAAGGTGGCCACCATAAACGATAGAAAGACTGTTTCGGACTTTTGGGGTTTCCCTCAGTATCATCTATCTACCGAGTTCGGTGACCATCTGGATAATTTCACTCGTACTTGACTATTCCGAAGACGAACAGCAGTGATATGTGAACATGCTACGCGTTAGTGTTGCCTCTCGACGAGACGAGACGAGAGAAGGCTCTCTCTCGTCTCGTCTCGTTAGACGAGAGAAAATATAACTCTCGTCTCGACGAGAGTCCGTTTCTCTCGCTCGAGAGAACCTCCCTCTCGTCTCGTCTCGATCCTTTAAAAAATATATTAAATCTCTATGTATTTTATTAGGGCTTGCTCCCTCCAAACCTTTTTTATGGGTACGACACTGAAATGAACTTTTCTCCTAAAGAATGTATATAATTTTCTACCTTTCCAACATAAAAAAAATTTCTATACGATAAAAAACCTGGCAAACTGTAACATCTAAAGCAAGTAAACATACATAATTATAATAATTAATTGGAAGTAATAAATAACTCATATTATCTAATGCCTGGACACTAGAGGGAGGCAAAATAAATTTTATAATAAATACGAAAAATGTGTATTGAGGTAAAGGGAGACTTTTCTTCCCTAACGGAGGAAGGGGAAAAAGTGCCATTTTTCTTCCTTGTATGCGGGTGAAAAATGTAACTTTTAACGTTAAACAGTTAAACGGTCAATAATGGATATTTAAAGTTAATAGTAAAAAAAATATTATTTTCAATAATTACAAGAATTTATTGTATTTTGGTATATTGTAACATAGTTACAAAAGTAAATGAAATTATTAAAAGTAAGTACCTAAATAATATAATAAAACAATGAAATGGGGAAAAAAATACCTATTTGTGTATTAATTGTATCATTTAAGAATATATACTTATATATAATTCTTTCAGTGACGTCAGGACTAGTCCTTCTAACCTAATGTAAACACCATGCTAGATAGTAAATGACAAAGATTGTGAGGTCACTATCAACGATAACTGAAAGAAGTATACTTTTTTATATATTATTTTTTATTGAAAAAATATTATGTATTAATTACTTTTAAATGTATACCTTTTATTAGTCGATTCAATCAATGCATGATAAAAAAATTCAGCATAAATATAAATATTTAAAATTCCTGCATTTTTATAGGTGTGTAAATAAAGCCCTTTTTCTTCATTTAACTCCGAAACGTTTTTTTTAAAGAATTCTCCTTGTACATTAGGTTCACGTAAAACTGAACATACATCATAAATAAGAAAAAGCGCCCCTTCCCTCCCCCCTTCCAACCACGCTTGAGTTGGAAAATTTAACAGGGAAAGTTGGTAAAATAGTAATAAATTTAGTAAAAAAAGAAACGAGGGAACTTTTTATTCTTATTTTTTTGGCCAGTTGGCATTTTAATAATATAGGATTTTCATAATATGAGATGGCATTTCCATAATGCAAGTCGGGAATTGGTATCTTCTCCTCCCCTAAAAATATTTTCGCGACGACCCTGAATGCTAGACTAACTTTTATGAAATAACATTTAAAATTCGGACATAAAAAGGTACCAATATACATTTGTGTATTCGTCATATAAAAATTTAGATAATATTAGTAGTTCCACATAATTTTGTCTCTTATGAACATGATGGAACGAACCATTGTATTTATGTAAATTCCTAGAAAAACCCAATCGGGGTAAACTTAACCATAAACTCATAAATCAGGATTGTCACCTATTGCCCGAGATCTAGATAAGCAATACAAGAATTGTTAAATAAGAGAGTATGGAATCAGGGTTATTATCGTTTTTCTTTCGAACTTTTAGTTATGATTTGTGTCTTATAGCGTGCGGTTGGTTATTTGTAAGAATTTAAACATGAAAAGAACAGGTCAATTTTTTTTTAAATTTGGAGAACATTTAAGTGATCAAAGCGATAGTGATATTGAAATGGACGAGAGTGACAAAGATAAAAACTATACGCCTGTGCAAGAAGTAGAAAGTGACATCGACATGTACAAAAATGATCAACCGAGTGATCAACCCTCAACCTCAAAATATAAATCAAAACGAGTTATGTAGACCTTGAAATTTACGTAAAATCCAAATGTATAATAATATACGGTATGTTTTTTTATTTTCTCAAAAATGCAATATTTAATTATTTTTCTGTTTTACCAGTCAGCAGAAAAAAAGCTATAAGTTTTACAGCCGTATTCACCATCCGCCGCTAACTTTTTAATAGGCTCTGTTGAGTGCGTAAAGGCGGCTACGCACCTAGCTGTCTACTTGACAAGTATGCTGACACAAGCTTTTTGTACAATTATACATGAATGTGTGTATGGTAAAATACAGCAGAAGTCTTTGCGAGTTTTAACGTACACACCTTCATTTATAATATTGTACAAAAAGCTTGAAAAAGCATACTTGTCAAGTAGACGCTATATGTGTAGTCGCCTTTACGCACGATATAACCACAGAGCCTTTACGCATTTAGCGGCCTGATAAAAAGTTAGCAGCTGATGGTGAATACGGCTGTTAGTTTGCCAATCGAAGATAGCAATAGTTCAAACTTAGTCACAACCTGTATATATTATTACTATATACTACTAATAACTACTCGCTATAAATTTAAAATGGATAACGTAAAAACTGAGTACAATTTACACTGCTTATTTTCAAAGGATATTACGAGAGATATACCTATCTAAATATTTATCACGATTTTTGCATACTTTGATAAAAACTATAGGAAACATGACATAAATAACGGCTTAACTGTTTAATTTGTGAAATTGTAAAAAATGTTTGCTCGAGAGATCGAGAGAAACGAGAAATTCTCGACGAGAGAGGGGCTTTCTCTCGTCTCGTCTCGAAATTTTTTTCGAGAGAAAATATCTCTCGTCTCTTCTCGACGAGACGAGAGACGAGAATCTCTCGTCTCGGCGGCATCACTACTACGCGTCATGTACTGGAATTTATCCAGGCACTTGTCAGTGCTGTTCATCTTTGGAAAAGTAAAGTATGAATGAAAATATCTGGATGGTTACCGCATTCGGTAGATAGGCTATACTGAAGAAGGAAACAAAAAGTCCGAAATAGTATATCTATCGTTTATGGTGACCACCTTGATGTTTCTAACTCTTGAATATGGATGGGAATGTCGTTGGCGTTAAGATTCATGTAACTAGGTGATTTTTTTGATTAATTTCGATTTTAAACAAATGCCCTAGTTTTCTATTATATATGTAGGTATATATATATATATATATATATATATATATATATATATATATATATATATATATATATATATATATATATATATATATATATATGTTCAGAAAGATTTCCGCGGTCGAAAGTATTTGAAAAACTTGGTTCTCGGGATGAACCGCGTAAAAGATTTGAAAAATCTCGACGTATCGGCTCCTTTTGCGAAGCCATCTTCAGGAGAATTACAAGGGAAAATAATTCAGATACGTGGCCTCAATCTGCCTACTCCACGAATCGAATTAGGAGGAATCGGAAATAATACGATTGCGTGGTCTCAAACTGCCTACTCCACCAACCGTACTGCTTTCTGTCAACTCTGAAGTCTCAACCTGCCTACTCTTCAGAGTCAACTGACGGGCCGATCGTCGCGTGGCCGTATTTATAGGGAAGGGGGGCGGGTACTCTATTGACGTAGTTATTGACGTAGTTATTGACGTAGTATTGACGTCAATGGGGTATTCACGCACGGTATCAGTGCGGGATGCACTCCGATTGGGTGTGACACGGCGACCACTGAGAAGCGGCTTCCATGCTGATGGGAGTCTGTGACTGTCATCTCTGGTGTTCAAACAATTTGGACGTTTCCCAGTCTCACCACCATCCCTCTCAACTTAACTCTGTAGTTAATACTCTAATCTACCGCTCCATTCGACTATCTGACGACGAACACCGTGAATCAGAACTCAAGACTCTAAAACATATATTATTACAGAACGGTTACAACACATATCAAATCAACAAGAACATACGCAAACACACAAACATCACCCCACCTCTACCACGTTCCAATCCCACTGACCAAGAATCTACACCTAAATTATTCCTTCCTTACATCAAAGGAGTAACAGATAAGATCGCAAGATCTCTCAAAAACACAAACATCAAAACAATATTCACCACCCAACAAAAACTCTCCCATCTAATCAGATCCGTCAAGGATAAAATTCCTAACGAAAATCACGGTGTTTATGAGATTCCCTGTTCCAATTGTCCTCGTTCTTATATAGGACAAACGAACCGACGAATTCAGGTCCGTGCCAAGGAACATTCACTTTCAGTAAGACATTCAGATATCACCAACGCCCTTTCCCAACATCACACCCAAACAGGCCACATTATCGATTTCCCCAATACAAGAACTATTGCTCCCGTCCGATCATTCAAATCCCGAATATTTCGTGAAGCTGTAGAAATAGAAAAACGTCCAAATTGTTTGAACACCAGAGATGACAGTCACAGACTCCCATCAGTGGTCGCCGTGTCACACCCAATCGGAGTGCATCCCGCACTGATACCGTGCGTGAATACCCCATTGACGTCAATAATACGTCAATAACTACGTCAATAACTACGTCAATAGAGTACCCGCCCCCCTTCCCTATAAATACGGCCACGCGACGATCGGCCCGTCAGTTGACTCTGAAGAGTAGGCAGGTTGAGACTTCAGAGTTGACAGGAAGCAGTACGGTTGGTGGAGTAGGCAGTTTGAGACCACGCAATCGTATTATTTCCGATTCCTCCTAATTCGATTCGTGGAGTAGGCAGATTGAGGCCACGTATCTGAATTATTTTCCCTTGTAATTCTCCTGAAGATGGCTTCGCAAAAGGAGCCGAAACGTCGAGATTTTTCAAATCTTTTACGCGGTTCATCCCGAGAACCAAGTTTTTTTCATATATATATATATATATATTATATATATATTATATATATATATATATATATATATATATATATATATATATATATATATATATAGATATATATATATATATATATATATATATATATATATATATATATATATATATATATATATATATACATATATATATATATATATATATATATATATATATATATATATATATATAGGGTTATTCACGTTATTCGACACGAAGAGTTATGTCTATATTTTCTAAATATAAGCCCGCGTATGTTCTCAAATGTTGCTAAATGTTTTATAAAAAGGATACTGCTTTTAGAGTCTGATACTTTACCTGTATTTAAGAGTGAATTTGTAGATCACCATACGTTAATTAATAATAAATAGAGTCTGATGGTCGCCATTTTGGACACTTGATATAAAATATTGCTTGTTTCATATCCATAATTTTTTTTCCTTCATAATTTGAACTAGTACATAACATTTGAGATATTGAAAAATAAACGCATATATCATGATCTTGATGTTTATTTCAATCAATTCTGACTTCTCAAAACGCCATAGGCGACTTGATAAATGATACAGTGATTAGGCTTTATCATTAATTTGGTTAAAAACAAGAAAACACCAGTTGAAAGTTCAAGCGTTAAAACAGATATGGTTTTTCGAAAACCATAAGGTTTAGGTGAATTAAACCTTAATGAAACTGGCATTTGTTTTCACTGTAAAATCCAAAAATGAAATAATATACAGGGTATTCTATCTAAAAATATCAACTTTAATATTTTTAAAATGTAGTTCTAATAGGTCCCTATCCATCCTAAAGAAAAAACTTTTACAAAATCAAATACTTTAGCCATAACTCTTCGTGTCGAATAACGTGAATAACCCTGTATATATATATATATATATATATATATATATATATATATATATATATATATATATATATATATATATATATACATACATACAAATAACATGAATATCACAAAAAATATTTTTATAGCTGAGGTAGTAAACTTTTTAGTTTTTTTAGATCAGTAATTATATATTAAATCAAACCATCATTAAATTGAAGAACTAATAATCAATAATACTTCATTTATATCATGACACATGCTTCAGGGTTGAAATAGAGAAATATCAGCCATTATCTGTACACTCTAAAATTCAATAAAAAATTTATTTAATGCCCAATTCAATTTTCAATTCAACAGCTTTGGACTTCCATGACAAGCATCCTTAAATCTTTTTATATACAATTCTGTGATACACTGCCTAAGGGTTGAAGATACAGGTTCCTGAAAACAGTAAAGAAGATTTCCATTTGAAACAATCTATGATATACATAGCATATTTTCAAAATTTTTATTTCTCAAGATATAATATCAAGTTTATGTTATATCTCAAAAACTAAATATAATTTGACATGTTGGTTTCCAGTGGTGGATTGGTCTCTGAAAAAACTGAGAAAATCCTAAAATTTTGATAATAAAAAAAGAACTTTCAACTTTTCAAAAATGCAAGCTTTTGAAAATCCCTCGAAAATGACTACGTACTAAAAAGTGGTTTTCATATTCAAACTTGTTTCGAAAATCGAGCCCTGGACGTGTCGATTCGTTTTTCTCTATCTATGCCATAAATACCCTAAACTCCCAAATCCCATTGAAATTGGCCCACCCTGTACTTAGGACAACCTTCACAGCACTTATAGGGAAGATTGATGGACCATAAATATATTGAAACAGACCATACTGTACTCAATAAATACTGTGAAGTGAAAAACACTATTTCGATTACTCTAACACGAAGCTAATAGAATGGAAAAATAATGATCAATATAGGGAAAACATAATAAGCGATACGCCCCCTACCGGTGTCGAATATTACTAGAGCATGGGAGATAGATTGCTTTGTTTACATCTGTTTACGTGTATTTTATATGAGAAGTTGTTGAGATTTAATTGTATTTTGGATCGTTTACAAACGTTACAAATTATTTTCCCTGCAGTAAGTTTGTGGATTTTTCCATACAGAATTATACCAACTAATGATGTGCAATTTTCAGCTAACCGAAAACGTAGAGTTTTTGAAGTCTAATGCTATTCCAACGAAAAATGTTCCACTTTTATCGGAATCTGAACCTGGGCCATCATCCAGAGATTCTAGATTATTGTATTTTCTTTCATGTAACAACCAGAGATACTATTAAAATAATAATAGCAAATGATGTTTATTTGCACAACCAAAATAACAGTTTATCATAACATCAAGAATATGAAATAAATCTGGACTCTATAGCTAGGTAAAAACTAAAATATTCAATTATATAATCAGGAAAACAGAGATTCCATCAAATAACCAGACTCTCAGAAGTCCACCGTACTTTAAGGATAGCTGATATACGTCAGGAAAATTCAAAAAATATAATAACTTATTACGTTCAAACCATTCAAGCAGAGTATTCATAGTAATTCTTCTTTTATTTCATGACGTTTCTTTCAGTTTAGCTGGTAAGTACTTAGTTTTGCCCATTATACTCAAAAATTCTTCAGTTCGTAATGAAAGTAGACATGTCAGAGATGTTTTCTTGAAACATTTGAAAGTTTTTTTATTTTTTAAATAAATAGATATTCTATCATACAGCCTTTTCATGAGGTATACATAGTTCCTTCAACCAATTAATTTATTTGTCCAAAAAAAATACTCAAAACGAAATGAACGTAAATACCATTACAACCAATGTAAACAAACAGCTAATCTCCCATGCTCTAGTACCGATATTAGCCGTTCCGGCGCTACGATCTTAATTTCGGACGCCTATACAAAAGAACATTAACAAGGTGTTCAATGATAGAACGTATATATAAATCACCTTAGTACCGTATATATATTCTCAATCCGGATGCCGAGGATACATAGGGGAACGCACCTGATGGTGATGACGATGTCAACATGACAAGCAGTTTTATATAATTGATTTTTAAATTATTGCAATAACATATTGAACTGAGATATTTTTGGCACTTGTAAAGTATTAAAAAAGGCAGAAGCGTCTGTAAATATTCTATTTGTTTATTTATGTATTCTTCTTGACGTTTTTCGTTTTTAGTTTGTAGATCATTCTCCACTTCTATGAGTATTTTATTTCATAAGAAAGCCTTGATAAAATAATAATTTGTTGTAGTAGATTTTCTTGAAAAAGTCCTCAAATGAAGGACGAAATATTTAGTAATGAAAAAAAAAGAAAACTACTTATGGTAGCTGACTCTTTGTAAAACTTCATGTTTTAATTTATCAAAGTATCGAGAAATTTTACTTTATATAAATATATATATATATATATATATATATATATATATATATATATATATATATATATATATATATATATAAATATATAGGGTTCCCCAAACTCGATGGCCTATTGGAAGTATCTAGAGAATGTGTACACGAGATTATGATCTTGCAAAATATTATCATCATTACAACGTTGCCAGATCTACGGGTTACTTATGCTAACTATGTTATTTTAAATGGCACACCAGGTATATTTTAACATTTTTGAATTCTGTGGAACATTTTGAAACTTTTTATAGGACATATGGACATACCTATCTTGAGCCATTTTCAAAATAAAAATTATTTTTTGAAAAATTTGACAAATAAACATCTCCGAATTAAAAATAATTTTTTTTTTATAACTATCACTTAATATGAGATTCAAGGTATCTCATACATGGTGTGCACAAAATAATGTTCTTCTGGTAGAACAGAAAATTGAAAGGTATTATTTTCAAATGGAACACCCTATATTTTATAGCAGCATCCAAAAGAAGAACATGAAAAAAAAATGTATTTTAGCTGATATCATCAACAAAATACCACATCAAAAACTTTTCACTTCCTTGTTTACTTTATGTAGTATATTGAATTGACCATGGTCAACTTGTATATTTTTCATGATTTGATTTTTAATTATTTATGCTTAATCTGTTACAAACTATGTATAATGTTTTTGAAATGAATGAATTATTGTAATTATTATTATTATTATTACACGTTTTGCTTAAAGTATGTATTTTTTTAAATGCCTGACATGTGACAAAATTCGAGGCTGAAGGTAAGCAAACCGGTGACATTTATTTGCTTTACAACGATCGCCCTCAGGCCTAGAATGAAAGGTGATGTTTGTTCTAATTGAATTTTTCTGTTTTTTTGCCATGTCTCAAACCGCTAGACATAGGTATCATATCATATAAAACTTTTAGTTGAGGAATTTGTTCTTCTTTCGAATGCTGCCATAAAATATAGGGTGTCCCATTTGAAATTAATGCATACATGTCAATTTTATGTTCTACCAAAATACATTATTTTGTGCACACACTGTATGAGATACCTTGATTCTCATAATTTACTATGTTAAACTAACCTGATATGATTCTCTAAAAAAAATGTCAGGGCTCTAGCTGTGATAGTTATGAAAAAATATATTTTTAATTCGGAGATATTTATTTTGAAAATTGTTCAAGAAAGGTATGTCATAAGTTCTACAAAAAAGTTTCAAAATGTTCCACAGAATACTAAAACGTTAAAATATACATGGTGTGCTATTTAAAATAACATAGATAGCATAAATTACCTGTAGATCTGGCAACGTTGTAACGATGATAATAAGTGTAGATCATAATCTCCTCTACGCGTAGCCTGAATTTCAAGTGTCTTACTTTTTTCGTTCTCAAGAGACTTCTAATAGGCCATCGAGTTAGGGGAACCCATATATATAGGTACATATGTGTGTATAAACATATTTTTCTTGATATGTTAGCTATAACAAGCGTTTTCATGGAAGGAAAAATATTATTCATAAAAATAAATGTTCTCTCACAATTTTAAACTTCATCGAAACATTTCAAGAAGTAAGAAATAATTTAGCTTTCAAGATTTGTCATCAATTCTCGAAAATCAATGACAAAACGAACACTTACGAAAAATTCACTCACGTTTCATATTGATATCATTATTGGTCAGCAAGTGTGATTCAGAAATATTAGGCGACCATTTATGTGTTTCCAGAAATATTTTTTTCTTCATAAATCGATGTTTTCAACCTCTATGCAAACCACTACGTCACATCACACGATATTAAATCACGTACAATGCAACGTAATGGCCTGATTAAAGGTCACGTTTAGATGTTTTTATGAGCATCAGTTGTTGCAAAATATTCTTATCCATCTCTTATGATGAACCCCGGCACGTCCAGAATTTCATGTGGGTACCTACACTATGGATGATGATTCAATTCCTATCCCTACCACTACGTCACATCACACCATCTTAAGATTATTGTGTTGTTGCAACGTAATGGCACGATTCGAAATTCGTAGAAGAATTGCATATCTTTTTTCCAAAGTTCTGAATCTATAACTCAATTATACAAAAGACTGCATATATATATATATATATATATATATATATATATATATATATATATATATATATATACGAGGATGTATTGATATCTTGTTAGCCTAGACCAGTTCCCTGCATAAACAAAATATTGCGTTACCATAGCAACGAACAATAACTTATTAGAAGTGTCAGTGTAAAGTTTGACGTCAAAAAAGTAAACCAGAGTTACGCGATAAATTAAAAGAAAAAATATGTCCACCGAAATTGTGAAAATCGAAAAATATGAGTATCCAGCCATCATCAAGTACCTGTATTTAAAAGGGTTAAGAGGTGAGCAGATTTACGAAGATATGCTTAATACCCTTGGTGATCAATGTCCTTCATATGCTACCGTGAAAAATTGGACTGCAAGCTTCAAAAGAGGTAAATTTTCCAGAAGATGATGACCGATCGGGAAGGCCAGTTTCTATGTCAGTCCCCGAAAATATCGATGCAGTTCATGACATGATTTTAACAGACCGTCGAATTGGGCTAAAACGGATATCTGAAGTACTGAATATTTCATACGAACGCGTTCATCATATAGTTCACGTCAATTTGGACATGAGAAAATTGCTGCAAAATGGATCCCCAAATGTTTGAATATTGACCAAAAGCGTGCAAGGGTAGTAGCATCGCGTTCGATCTGTGCTCGATTTGAAAACAATGTAGACTTCTTAAACCGAATTGTTACTATGGATGAGACTTGGGTACATTTCTACGATCCAGAAACAAAAGCAACAATCGATGGAATGGCGACACTCCAGTTTTCCAAGACCTAAGAAGTTTCGTGTCCAAAAATCTGCTGCAAAAGTTCTTGCTTTAGTTTTTTGGGATTGCCATGGAGTAATCATGATTGATTTTTTGGATAAGGTTAGAACAATAACTGGAGATTTCTATTCGACATTACTACGGAAAAAAATTAGAGAGAAAAGATGCGGAATGCTATCCAAAGTTGTTTTGTTTTTGCAGGACAACGCCACACAAATCTCATGTTGTCATGCAAAAAATTCGTGATTTAGGGTTTGAATTACTAGAACACCCCCCCTTATTCACCAGATTTGGCTCCGTCCGACTATCATCTCTTTCCTCAACTGAAAAAAAGTTTAAAAGGTCGTAAATTTTCTTCCAACGAGGAGGTAATAAAAGCTGTGGAGGTCTTGTTTGCAGAGCAAGAAGAAACATTTTTTTTGAAAAGTCTAGAGACGTTGCAGGTTCGCTGTAATAAATGTATACAATTAAGAGGAGAATATGTTGAGTAATAAAATATTTTGACATTGAAATTTTGTTTGGTTCTATAGTAGGCTAAGAATTTTTCAATACATCTCGTATATATATATATATATATATATATATATATATATATATATATATGTATATATAGGTATATATATATATATATATATATATATATATATATATATATATATATATACCAAATTTTTCAGATAATTCCTGGCTGATTTCATATATCTTTTCAGATGTCACATATCTTCATTCGTTTTTAAGATAAAAACGGAAAATTGACGATATTGTTTTTCCTCCATAAATCAAATATCGTTCTTTTGTGTTGGTGTATAGGCACTTTTTGATTACCATTCGATTAATGACATTTTGTACCGTCTTCTGTTTTCAGATTTCAGAACAACTTTTGTTTTGCATATGGCGGCCATCTTTGATTTTCACAAATTCTAGAAGGCCTTGCGATGGGGGTTTTCCAATGATATATCACTTGCTAGAGAAAAATTCTGTTTCAATCAAGTTATTCAAAGAAAACCAATTTGACTATGAAAGAAGTAATCATGGTAGGTCATAATAATAAAAAATCTTTAATGACTCCAGGCTTTTCCACAACTCCACTCTGAAACACCAGAAAAGATTTTTCTAGAAACGATTATTGATTATGGTTAGCAAACCCTTTTTCTGAAAGCAAAATTATGGAATACCTTGAGATGTGCTTTCCAATGATATGTCACTTCATGGAAAAGTAATCCGTTTTGAACGAGAATCTTTGTACATGTGTCTATGCATTTATCATTATTCAGATTTAGTGTTCCATTCATAGAATGAAGAAAACAGCAAAATTTGTTTGAGCTAAGAATGCCTTTCGAATTAATGAATAAATGTTTTGAAAGAATTGTTTTGATAATTTCCGAGAAATGTTAACATTTATGATTTATGGAATATTAAGGTTCTAGATAGAATGGCACAGCATCTTCTCTTAATAACGAAGATTTTTTATTGAAGGTATTTCATAACTTTGCTTGCAGTAAAAGTATTTGCTAACCAAAATGAATAATCACTTGTGGAAAAATCCTTTCTAAAATTTCATAATGGAGTTGTGGAAAGGCTTGGAGTCATTAAGGAATTTGTTATTTGTCATGACCTACCATGATTACTTCTTTCATATTCAAATTGGTTTTCTTTGAATAACTTGATTGAAACAGAAAATCTCCATAGCAATAACAAATCATTAGGAAGCTTTTCTCAAGGACTTCCAGAATTTGAGAAAATCAAAGATGGCCGCCATATGCAGAACAAAAGTTGTTACTTAAATCTGCAAAACAGAAGACGCTAGAGGGTTCATAATGTCATATATCGAATGGTTATCAAAATGTGCCTGTACAATGTACAAGTCTCCAACAACACAAAACAACGATATTCGATTTATGGAGGAAAAATAATATCGTCAATTTTTTGTTTTAAATTTTTATGACGAGAACGAATAAGATATATCAAATCTGAAGAGATTCGAAATCAGCCAAGAATTGTCCCGAGATAGAAATGTTGGTTCCTTCATTTTGTAGAGGTGGATTACAGCTAATATACACACATCAAAAAAATGTAAGGGTCAGCGATATTTTTAGGGTTTCGTCACTTGGTAATGGGAAATTCAATACAATTTTTGTTACCCACGTAGAACATAATCTTTTGCCACATAATTTATATATAATTTCATACAAACTTTGCAAATCAATTGAAAGCATTAATCTTACTGAAAACAGTGAAAAATTCGAATTCAATGCACTTAAGATTCTGAGCAAAAAAATTGTCACTGGTCAATGTCTAATACAGAGTGTGTCCACGGCAATTGTTTAAAACTGCCCTACATCGATTTAGTAAGCTGAGAATAAGGTTATCAATGCTTTCCTGATCAATCGCATTCCATTTTTCAACCAGAGTATGAAACAATTGATTTCGTCTCTGGAATAGAATGTTACGCCTTAAAATTCTTCTGTCAAGCAAATTCCACACATGCTCAATCGTATTCAGGTCTGGCGATTGAGCAAGCCAATCCAAAACATTTATACCACTCTCATCCAAGTAATCTCTTACGATCGCGGCGGTATGAGAGCGCGCATTGTCATGCTTGAAGACGAAGTTTTCACCTACTGCAGCTACATACGGAATGACAAATGGTTCTTATATCAGGTCCCTATATCTAAGAGCATTTACAAACCTCTCCAGCAATACGAGATCGCTTCTTCCGCCAATGCTGACACCACCCAAAACCATCACCGTTTCGCCTTGGTAGCTGTGAACTTCCTGTGCAGTCCTAAGTTTCCAAACATTTCCAGGTTGTCTCCATACACCAGTACGTCCAGTATCTGGACGTAAACCGAATCTCGATTCATCACTAAACAACACAGGAGTCCATTCTTGCACGCCCCATTCGATGTGATTTCTAGCCTAGACTATTCGGGTCTCGCGATTTCCTCTGGGTAATGGTGGAGCTCTCCATGGACACCTGACACGTAAATTGAACTCGTGCAGTCTATTTCTCACAGTTTGGTCTCTTATCTGTATATAGTGAGCGTTTCAGAGTTCCAAACTTAGTTGACCTGCCGTGTGGGTTAGATTTCTCAGAGCTTGAATTCTCAGAAATCTGTCCTGTGCCGCCGTTGTTATTCTGGTACGGCCAGTATGTTGCTCTCTAACATCACCAGTTTGATTATAACGAATCTATAAACGACTTATAGTGGACTGGTTAGTCCCTAATTCATTGGCAACAACCCTCTGCGACATTCCAGCTTGAAGCATTCCAATGGCCCTCAAGTGCGCATCTCTCTGAAGGTGATTACGCTCCATAATTTAGACAAACGACACTACTCAAAATTTTCAATAATTACCATTCGCTGGTTGGATAACATCTGATTTGATCTGATGAATAAAACAAGGAACGACATGAAGAAAATGAATAGTCGTTGGTAAAAAGGGGAACACATGCCATGATGTTCAAAATGATAAAAAAGTATTGTGTAAATAACAAACAAATATCTGCAACGCGATAATGCCACGTGGATCTCTGAGAATTAACAAACAATCCCAAAATATGCTTGACCCTTCAAATACGGTAAAGGTATGTAGCCATTGAAGTGGGACTTATTAAAAAGAATACTCTTTATTCTACTTTCCAAGTTTTCAGCAAACTTTGTTCCGTTATCAGATATCATTCTTTCATTACTTTTTTGCTACATACCCTAACCGTAGATGAACTTATGCAGGGTGTTAGGTAAAAAAATTCAGAGGTTATTCCTTGACCTATTCTAAGAATATTTTGTCCTATGATGATTTCTTAAAAACCACTTTGAATATATATATATATATATATATATATATATATATATATATATATATATATATATATATATATATATATATATATATATATATATATATATATATAAACAAAATTTGCGACATTTACAACATTTTATTATCAAAAAGTTCATGTGACGTTGCTCAATCTACAATAAATATTCGAAATGACTTCCTCCAGTCTGAATACAAGCATTCAATCATCTCGTCAATGAGTTCCGAACTCTTTTAAAGACACCAGGGTCATTTCTAATTGAGTTACACCCAGCAATTATCCTATTTCGCAATTCGTTCAAATTATCCACTGGAGTAGCGTAAACTAATGACGTCAGATATCCCCATAAGAAATAATCCTTGGGGTTTAAGTCTGGGTATGGATCAGGCCATGCGTGTGTCCCTCCTCGACCAATCCAGTGGTCTCCGTATATTGCTGTTGAAAAATCACGAACAACCAAACTGAAATGTGGTGACGCACCATCGTGCATAAACCAGATTGCAATTATTCTTGTCGCCAATGGTACAACCTGAAGAAAATCAGGCAGTGTTTCTTCCAAAAAGTTGCGATACATCTCGCCAGTAAGTCTTGCTGGTAGAAATAACGGTCCAATTAGATAGTCACCCCAAACATTCAAGGAGAACTGATGTTGAAAACGATCCTCGCACACCCCATGCGGATTTCCATCTGCCCGTACATGATTATGAAAATTCCTTATTGCACTCGAGAAATTGGCTTCATCGGTGGAAATAATCTGTGTCAGGAATTGAGGAATTAGAACTAATATTTGCGAAAGCCATTGACATAACTCACTACGTGGAGGAAAACCAGCAGGTAATAGTGCCTGAACAAGTTGAATGTGGTATGGATATAACAAATTATCCTTAAGAATGTTCCAAACTCAATAATAACTTACATTCAAGTATTCGCAATTTTTCGCTTAGAACTATTTGGAGCAATTGTTTGTACATGTACTTGATAAACTCATTGGCGTACGCCTACTTTAATTTAAATTAATGATTTCAACAGATATCGAATATGGTTGTCGCAAATTTTGTTCAGTCTGAATTTTTGAAACAAAGGGGTTTTTCAGAAATCATCATAGAGCAAAATATTCTTAGAATAGGCCAAGGAATTACCCCTTCAATTTTTGCATTATATATATATATATATATATATATATATATATATATATATATATATATATATATATATATATATATATATATATATATATATATATATATATATATATATGTTAACGGTATCCCTATACACCCCCTATGTCAGGACGGACGAGTGGTTGAAGCAGACATGCGCCTTGCCAATGCAGCAGTAACGAACACGAACTACTGCGCACGAGAGAACAGTCAAGAAGACGAAGTCGTCGAGTATGCTTGAACGTATGAACAAGTTGTTGACGTATGGAGCAATAAACGGAATTGGTCTAAATAGTTATTCTTATTTGTGTGTATCAACCCCAGTATTTAACATTTACCCTAGTACTTAACATCAGAAGTGGGATGTTCCCGTGTGTACCCTGTCGCCGTGAAAGATAATAAATAAACATTAATACTATTTAAGTAGTTGAAATGGCAGAAAATATAATTCATATTCTTCGTGACAGTGAAGTGTTGTGGCTGATGAGGAAGATATCAGGTCAGTAAGTCCAAAACGACCTAAATTATAATGGCAAGAATCCTTAGTTAACTTGGTGGGCAAACAACAACAACAATTATTAGAATTGACTCGTCAGTCCAAGATGGCGACGTCGACGTATCATACGCCAACGCCCAACACATCTAGAGCAGACGGATTTACTGCGCAGCCGTTGATATCGACACTAGCGCTCACATCATTTAAGTAAACCAGCATTGATCCTGACAAAAGCGTATATTTTGTCGAAGTTGACAAAATTTCTGTGATGACTTAATTGTTGCCGTTCCCGAGAAAGAAACGCTAAAAAGCCGATATTGTGAGTCACTAACCGAGTTCGGTAACCAGATGGAAAGAAATTCTAAGTATGTTTGACATAAACTAAAGAGTGAGATTAAACCCATTAAAAAAACTACATGCATTTTCGTGTCTCGGAACACAAGTTGTTTACACTATTGGGAGTTGTGATTTAATAGCTGTACTGCCGAACCTGACCCTAGAAATATACTTTATGGTTATTCCCGATATTGTTATGCCAAGCGATATCCATCTTATTATGGGATGTGAAGTGATGGCTTGAACTACATAATAACGAGCTTGCCATCGAAAAAGTGTTTACTATAAAGAACTTGAATAGCGTTCCTGTTAAGATAAATCAACTTGAGAGTGTTATGCTTATAATTTTCAACTTCGATGACAGGATACCTAGACTAGCGACTACACAGCTGTTTTTGGGTGACACACTGCCAACTGATAACTTCATTGACCCAAATAAGGATGTTGCAGATGCCCGAAATAAAATGAGAAACAGTGGATAGCAGCTCATGAGTAATTACCATCGTGGCATGCCACAACATAAACAAAGAGTAAGATCAGTAATTTTTATATGTTAACACTTTTATGATTTTTGTTGAATTGAATTGATTTTCTGGATGATTCGTTTTGAATAATTTATTGGTTACGTGAATGATTGCAATGCTGCCTAAAGTTTATTGAATGCAATGTAATACAGATGAATTACATTTATTATTGTTGCCGTTTTGAATAATTTATTAGTTATGTGTTGATTGCAATGCAACCTGAGGTTTATTGAATGCAATGTAATACAGATATATTACATTTATTTTTGTTGTCTTTTCTTTTCGATATCATGCAAGGTGAAAGATTTTAAAAAATGGATTAGTGGTGAATCCACTAGGTTAAAAACAAAATGAAGTATCATTAAATGAATTAAAAATAAGTAGGAGATGGCGATCCCACTCCACTTGAATGAAAAGAGGAACTTGACGATCTCACGTTGCCTTATATGTTTGTGGCGATCACACAAGACATGAAATAGTGGCAGTACCACTAGGTTTAAAAAGGGTAGTAACAGTATGTTTTAAAGGTAGTAGGTACCATTACATTACAGCAATGAATAGAAAATGTTATATTATATAGTAAAACTCTGATATAACTTGAAGTATGCAGAAGATATCAGTATGTTTTAAAGGTAGTAGGTACCATTATATTACATAATTTGTGGCTATGAATTGAAAATGTTATATTATATAGTGAAACTCTATGAAAACTTTGTCTGACATAAGATGAAGTTGTAGAAATGGCAATACCACTTGATATCAAAAAAAAAAAAAATTATATGTAGTTGATTTAGACATAACGAAAATTCTGTTTCGTACTTGATGCTTACAGATAGACACAGTGCGAGGACGCACTTATCACAGGATGGCCGTGTTAACGGTATCCCTATACACCCCCTATGTCAGGACGGACGAGTGGTTGAAGCAGACATGCGCCTTGCCAATGCAGCAGTAAGGAACACGAACTACTGCGCACGAGAGAACAGTCAAGAAGACGAAGTCGTCGAGTATGCTTGAACGTATGAACAAGTTGTTGACGTATGGAGCCATAAACGGAATTGGTCTAAATAGTTATTCTTATTTGTGTGTATCAACCCCAGTATTTAACATTTACCCTAGTATTTAACATATATATATATATATATATATATATATATATATATATATATATATATATATATATATATATTATATATATATATATATATATATATATATATATATATATATATATATATATATATGTATATATATATATATAAATATATGTATACATACATATGTATATATAAGTTATGTGGAAAACTCCGTTCTCGACGGTATAAACCGCATTCAGGATTCGTAGAATCAATTGCGAAGCTATTTTCTGGACCTTGGGATAATAAGTGCCCCCTAGCTGTCATATCTATGGAAAGAATGGTGAAGACAACTGTTTCAACATTTTTGGGACACCATCAATTATACAAATGAGTTACCTTCCACAATGTCCTGTCATATCACATCTGCCAAACCGGTTTATATCGCTTCAGTCAAAATGTAAACATACATATAACCATAAATGATACATCCATGACATATTTATTTGTAGGAAAGTACTGAATATTATTGAATCTGAAAGAAAAAGTCAAATATCATTATTATATTTCAGGTTATATATATATATATATATATATATATATATATATATATATATATATACATATATATATATATATATATATATATATATATATATATATATATATATATATATATATATATATATATATATATATATATATATATATATATATATATATATATATATATATATATATATTTATTTATTTGAATTGTTATTACCTGTGAACCATTTTTAACTTTTTGATAATTATTAGCAATAACAGGCTTGGTGAATCTTAAAAAACTCGATTTTATTAAAAAGTTGACGTTTCGCCACGACATTCGTGGCTTTATCAAAACTTTTGAAAAATTGAAATTTCTTTGACATTTATTGATTTGAAAAAATTTGAATAGTTAAAAAATACTACTATGTTTCATCAAAATTTTTCGGCTCTGGCCGTTCTCAAGTAATCAAAAACGTTAAGAAATTCAACAATGATAATAATTGATATGATTGGTTTGAATCTATAACAATACAGCTTAGTTTCGAAAATATTTCGGATTAGAGAGGAGTTCATGCATTGAGGATTTTCCTATACGTATTGAAGTTGCAGTTCAATAATTTGAAAGAAATGATCCTCTTAGCTGACAATCAACTCAAAGTGTCATTCGATAATTATAGGAAAAATAGAAATATGACAGCTTCAAAATAATTTTTCAATGAGAAAATGTTCAAATCGAAAGACTAAAAAATACTGAATTTAAATTCAAAATTTGACCATTTCCAACAGTAAATTGGCTTTCTGCTAATTGAAGAATATACTGCTAATGACATTCTCGACTCGTTGTACACCTTTATATCGTTTGATAATTTTGAGATTACTGAATGAAATGATACGTAGTGAATTATCAACTATTTGTATATAAATCTTTAATAACGACAATTGGCTACTCGCTTAACGCTTTGTAGAACATTTTTTCAAATTATTAATCAAATGAAGTAAAACACTTTGCTTGATTCCACTAAAATTAGTTGTCCAGTTGAAATTGTAACTATCTCTCTATTAAAATAATGCTTTAGACCTAAATACTTAGGTCTATTTTGTCGTTAGTGATGAATAAGTCCTTTGAATTGGCCGATTTAATCTTCAAAGCCTCTTTCCTTCTTTCAATGAATGTAGTTTTTTTACCACATACTAAATTCATTAAACAAAGAAAGGAGGATGATGAAACTTTTATAGGCTTTGGAGATTAAATCGGTAAGCTCAAGAAACATATTCATCACTAATGACCAAATCGACCTTAGTATTTGCTCACTACAAAAAACAGTATTATAAATAGATAGATAGTTACATTTTCCTTTTTAGTTTGTCTTCAGCTCTTGATAATGGGTTAGTAACCCGAAACATATATCCATTAAATTAAACTCATTTTAGTGGAATCAAGCCAAGTTTTTACTTGATTGGATTGATAATATGAAATTTAAAGTGAGTTATTTCATTTGAATTAATTATCCTTGCACTTTAATTTGAAAGGATCCAGTTGTTCGTCAAGGGATGATTTTATTTTTATGCCCCTAATTAGAAGTATTTCAAATATGAGGTATTGAGCGAGAAGAATTCCGGATCCTCCACCATTTCGCATATTCAGCTATTCACAGTTTTCAATAATGAGAAGGGGATTATATACATTTTTGATACTTTAATCTCAAAAAACTCATGTTAGATTAACAAATTTTGCAAGTTATCTGTGGCTTCTATCCATTTGAAGATGATTTATAATTGTAAGAAATTCAGTACAAAACATAATTATTTCTAAAATACCATCAATTTCTGATTATTATCCATGCCATCATAAATTTTTATATACTTAATGCTAATAGATATTTCAGTATTGAAACAAAAGTTTTTTTGAGAATCTGACCATTCAAAAATTTTAATTATATCAATTTTCAAACAGTTTCATATATTTAAAATGACACGGGTGCATCAAATACGCAATTATTTCATTGAAATAATGATATTGATTTCTTAAACATTTCTATAATTTTCATTTGGCAAAACTTACTTTTTTCATTACAGCTGGAATAATTTCACTAGGAATTTATTTGCAAGTTTTAAGTATCAATGAAATTTCCACACTCCATTGCTTAGTAGATATATTGTAATAGTAATACGCCTATAAAAAACATATTCATTTTGAAATTGAGTTTTTAAAATTGTTTGTGATAAATAGAAAGATCATATAGGTATACGTCTTATAATTGAACTATTTTTAGTTTTTTTCAGTTCTAATTGAAAAGTTATAATAAATAATAAACAAATTTTTGAATCTAGTACCGAAAACACGCCGACAGTTACCGAACAAACCCAAGCGCGTGTGACATCACAATGTTAATTTCTATTCAACGTAGCACAGAGCTGATACAGTGTTCTGGCTTTCAATCGATTAAATCTTGTTGTTAATATTAATAAATATATCTAATATGTCAAACCTAAAATGTTATAGTGCTTGCTTGGTTCCATTATGTACGAATAGGTACTACTATTATCGCAATTAGCCTTTATAAATCTTTTATCGCACATGACTGAATCAAAGTAACTATTATAAATAATTTTTGCATTAATTTTCGGACATTTTCAGTCATACACGTAGAAGTTGTTAACACTGTACTATCGAGAAATTCCTTTAACATTAGGACATCGCAAACATTCGTCATTCGTTGTAAAATTTCATCAATTTTAAATTGTTTATAACTAATAAAAAAAAATTTTAAAAGTTTTTCGCATCGACTTTTAGTATAATTTATGATAAAGTTTCGAAATACATCTAAAAAAAATTGTTAATTTGTTTTCAAAACCCAATTATATTTTTTGAAATACCTACTGTTCCTGTTATTCTTACGTCAGAGGTTTAGTCGACTGGAAAAAAGAAACTATATTATACTTTGACATATTAAGATATTTAAAATATCTGTTTTTAAAATTTACTCATATTTTTCACTGTTTAACAGTGATAATAATTTTTACTGCTCCATATTTCATACAGTTCGTTCACCCTATAATAAAATATCCTCTGTTATTATGCGATAGTCATCAATTCTAGGAAACTGGAGTATTATTCACATTGTGAACTGATTCAAGTCTTTTCTTCTTTAAGGAAAAAAGAAAATTAATGGCAAATATTGAAAATCGCATTCATTTTGATGATTTGAAATATTTTAAAAATGTTAGAAATCGATGTGAATTAATTATTCTCAATAAATTACAATGAATAATTTACATAGTTGTTATTGATTTCATCATGCGAGGCGATGTAAGCATAAAACAATAACAAATCGCATTGATATTGAATATATTCATTAGAAAAATTCTAATATCAGTGACACCCTCTGACGTAAAAATATTGAAAATTTTCATATATTTGACTAGAATATGAAGACCAAATTGCAAAGGCTGATTCAAAATAATATTAATTATATCATTTAGTGTATAATAGAAGATAACTTTATAAAGAAACAAAAAACTAACTTTTCACAGGTTTAAATAAAATTTAAGGAGTAAACGCCTTTCGTCATAACATTGACTTCATCTCGTACTACATTATGGTATCACAAAACAATCTATTTATACGAAAAATTGAACACAGGGGGGCTCTTAGAGAAACTAAATAACAATAAGCAATTCATTCAGAGCTATTGGTAGGTACATTGAACAGATTAAGAAGAGGAGAAGGGTTTACTTCAATCTGGTCGTTAACTAGGTTTCCGGAATTTTTATATTTATTGATGTATAGGGATTCCCAACAGTTGATTTTGTGGAGACTATTTTCTAACTGTAATATATTATAATTGTGATTGAAGGTATGGTTTTCTTGAATAAGATGACACGCATAATTAGAGTCCGTTTTCTGCTTAATATAGCTACGTTGGTGTTCGTGTATTCGAGTTTTGAAATTTCTAATTGTACGTCCTATATAGAATTTTTCACAATCGTTACAGTTGAGTCTATAAACACCCGTACGTTCATCTCTATGGATTTTTGATTTGTTGTTTTTAATAAATTTTCCAATGCTATTGTTGGTTTTATATGAAACTTTGAAATTTTGTTTATGAAGAAACAGGTTTTCGGAAGGTTTGCCCAAGTATGTTAAACTGTTATAGACTGTATTTTTCTCGGATATATGTGGGAAAACTTCTGAAATTGCCATTTTGTATTTAACTTTATAAAGTTATGAATATGAACTTTCACTAAGTAAATGCAAATTCAATTCAATATAATAGAAGATATTATATAAAAGTTGGGATGGTTTTATATCACACAAAATTGGATTTACCGCATACAGCGTTGTATTACTTAAAATATATAACAGATTTTGAAATTTGAAATTTCAAAAAATCAATGATAACAAGATAACACACACATGTCATGAACAGAGTGAAGAAAATTTTGAAAAGCACAGGATTATAATATAAATTAAATTCTTCAAACTTGTATAATTTTTACCTATATGCAATATTTTTAATCTCTGATATAATATGCGCATGATCAATAGGAGAAGTACACCTATTTATTATTAGTTTTGTATCATTCTTCCCTAGGGCTAATATAAGGCAACTTGTAAGTTTCTGTAGGTATTAATTTTTATCATCGTAAAGTCAATCAAATGAAGTACAAATTTGTTTATAAAAATGTTGAAATTTTTTTACCAAATATTATATGAATTCACTTCAAGTAAGTAACGGTCAATACTAATGTTCATATTTAAAAGTGAAATTGTATATCAGGTATTGTAACAATTGTTGTAAATGCTACAGTTTTAGTATGAGAATAATTAATGAGAGTTATTATGAAGATCTTCCCACAGTAACGACATTCGATAAGATTTCTGTTACTTGCTTACTCTTGGCTGAACACGACCGATATGATCTCAAATTTTGTCGCTAACTTAACTAATAGTCTAAGAGCCAGCGTTCCGCAGACTTACGGTATAGTAGCAAAGTCCTTATTAATGCTAGGTATACTATTTCACCTGCCGTAGGTGAAATTGGGATTCACTATTCCCATCAAGGGTTCCTTTGGGCGTGTCCAGAAGTCGAAAGACATCAAAATCGACTCCGAAAACGTGATCGCAGCATGTCTGCCGTTTTGATATGTTAAAATATATGATTTTTAATGGCAGACACTTCTTCCGGTTCCTACTATAATTTATAGAATTTCAAAGCTGCGAAAATTTTGACAAATGGAAATTATATATGTCATTTATATTATTTTGTCCACGACCGTACCATAAATCATTCATTATACGTGTGCTTCCTGAAGTACAATTATACCTATTATTCACTAGTGTGTATAATGGTTTATTATACACTGCATGACGTCACACTCAAAACGTATGTCCAAACTTGAGACTATCATTCAAATTGTTAGGATAGTATTGTTATTAGATTTTTAGGTTTTATGTAACTAAGATAACTTTTAGGCAAACTATTAAACTAATATTTAATATAATGCCCAACTTATTGAATATTTACTGTAATAAATTATCTATTTCATTTTTATCAGAGTGAAAGAAAGGAATGGAATCGATGTCAAGTGAAATAGTTGACGTTTACGTGAATATGCAGTTTTCAGTGAACACAGAAAATGTTATGTCAACGCTTTTGATAACTATTTTTATTGCTGAAAATGCAGATTATTACTAATTTTTTCGAGGAAGTCGTGGACAAAGTATAGTATTCTACTCGCACAAAATTACAATTTTTCACTCGGGTGAATTGCGACACTCGCTTGCAGCTCGTGTCGCAAACTTCACCCTTGTGAAAAATAGCAATCATTTTGTACTCGTTGAATAATATACTATTATTTTTCACATATATATTATATCTTTATTTCACCTTGGATACGGTTGCTATAAACACACTCATTATGCCCTGGACCATAACTCCCGCATTTGCGGGCATAATGGATCAAAACGCCTGCTTATTGTACTAGGAAAAATGAAGCAACTTCCATTGATTAAATACTTCATAATCCTTGTCGTATACGTATACGACTCTGAATTTCTCCGGCAATTAATTATTCGCAGCTTTGGCTGCATTTTCTATGATATTCTTGGGTTAATTCATTTTCATTTTCATTATTTCTATAAGACTACACAAAGAAAGCAGCAATGACATTCACTGAATATGATGACAAAAATATTCACAAACGTCAAAATATCAACAAATGAGATGCCTACTATGAGAAGGAAAATGGATAAGAGCAATGAAACGATTTTAAAATCGCTTTTTCATCATAATATAATAATTTTTTCGTGAAAAATAAAATCTTGTTTGCGTGCGACATCCAGGCAGACCACATAATACTTTATTTGCCATGCTAATGAAAGCGCACGATTGTCAAAATTTTCGCAGCTTTGAAATGCTATAAATTATAGTAGGAACCGGAAGAAGTGTCTGCCATTAAGTTTTTACATGAAAAAAATTATATATTTTAACATATCAAAACGGACATGCTGCGATCACGTTTTCGGAGTCGATTGTGATGTCTTTCGACTTCTGGACACGCCCTAAGGATCCCTTGATGGGAATAGTGAATTCCCATTTCTCCTACGGCAGGTGAAATAGAATAGGTACCTAGCATTAATAAGGACTTTGCTACTATACCGTAAGTCTGCGGAACGCTGACTCTCAGTCTATAACCTAACCTCAGGGTTCAAGGAAGTAGCAAATGTATGAAAAAGATAAATTTTATTTTGACGAAAATCGCAATGTTAGCAGTACCATATTTTTCTATTTCAGAAATTTGATACTTTCACGAGTCTGGAGGTTAGGCTAATAAGGTGAGGTTAGGATAGGTTAGCATAATAAATTGAAAAAAAAACAGGGATCGAGCGATTAAATTTTAGTTCATATTTGTTACTCTCAGCTCAAAATAAGCAAATAACGGAAATTGTATCACATTTCGTGAGAATGGGAAGGTCTCCATAAGTACCTAAATAAGTATAAGAATGCTAAGTATCAGTAGAAATGAGCAAACATGGTTATGATTTACAATTTCGGAACACAAATGTAGTTATTAAATTAAGAAAGTAATAAAACACTTGTCGAAAAACCACAAACTATAAACTTTAAAGTTCGACTAGTGTCACCTTTTATAGAATTCTCAAGAAGTTACTGACTACATATTACATAGAAACTTAAATGTGTTACCTGGTGATCGTTAAATTGTAATTTAATCGCTGGGTTTTCCAAATTACCAGTGGTTCAACAGGGGTTAGTGGTTGAGGTCTAACTAGTCATCCAGTAAATTGTAATTGGGAGATTTAGAGATTTCATTTATGTCCATGGCTTCCAGGAGGTTCAATTTTATATCCTTTTCACAGTTATGTGGAATTTTCGGCCCAAAGAAGGTAGAGTTGTTGAGTTCTTTCAATTGTAGGTGTTCGCGAAATGTAAATTGTCCCTTTTTTGAATGTTCTTTTAAGATCGTTTCAAACCTTTTGCGGTCAGACCTATGTAAGAATTACGACAGCTTATTATTGAAGATCATTCTGTCCAATTTGCTATGGCTCAAAAAAGCAGCTTCTAAATTATAATCTTTGAAGTATTTAATGATTCCCTTCTCAAAGATCCTACAATTGAAAGGGCACAACGGCTCTTCTTCCTTTGGAAAGAAAATTCTACATTGCGAAAAGATGATAAAATTGAACTTCCTAGAAGCCATGGAAATAAATGAACTCTATAAATCCGCCAATTACAGTTTACTAAATGACCAGTTAGACCTAAACAACTGACCCATGTTAAACATTTGGAAAACCCAGCGATTAAATTGAAATTTAGCGATCACCAGGTGACAAACCGAGAAAATCATTTTTACATTTAAGTTTGAGTTTCTATGTAATATTTATTCAGTACATAACTCTTAACAATGCTGTAAAATCTAGTCGAACATTCAAGTTTATGGTTTGTAGTTTTAAGATCGATTTTACAATTGTGATTTATCTTGCCTGAAATTGTATAACATAGAATAGTCTGTGGTCTTCTGTTTCCATGAGTATATGTAAAATGTGTTTCTATTAATAGTTTATATATAGGTATACGAGTATATATATATATATATATATATATATATATATATATATATATATAAATATATATATATATATATATATATATATATATATATATATATATATATATATATATATATATATATATATATATATATATATATATATATATATATATATATATATATATATATATATATATATATATATATATATATATATATATATATATATATATATATATATATATATATATATATATATATATATATATATATATATATATATATATATATATATATATATATATATATATATATATATATATATATATTAAAAATTTCTCACTTCACCTTATTACCTGGTCATTTATATTATAGAGATTTGGTTTGATTTTTGGTTGTTCCAGGTTCGTAAAAATACTTTAAATTACTAGATTAATTCGTTTAATAGACGTTTCAGGAGTAGTACTCCCTTCCTCAGTATCTAAAATATAAATATAAAAATCTTAATAGACCACAATGACTACACAAATAGCTGTTAAACGAGGAATATTTGTGTAGTCACTGTGGTCTATTGAGATTTTTACATTTATATTTTAGATACTGAGGAAGGGAGTACTACTCCTGAAATGTCTATTAAACGAATTAATCCAGTAATTTAAAGTATTTTTACGAACCTGGAACAACCAAAAATCAAACCAAATCTCTATATATATATATATATATATATATATATATATATATATATATATATATATATATATATATATATATATATATATATATATATATATATATATATATATATATATATATATATATATATATATATATATATATATATATGAGTATATTTATTAAAACAATGATTAATAAAAACAATTTACACATTTATTAAATGAAATAACGCATGACGCACGTTTCGGTGAAACTTCACCTTCTTCAGATGCTAAAGGCAAACTAACTGTTTCTCCGTTAAATCAAAAACAAGTAGTGAAGAGATGGCAAATTATGTAGAAAGGGTAAATAACAGGATGGTTACAAATAATTATTAGAATAGGAAAAACCAATTCTGAACTGCTAGTCAGGTAGTTCGGTAATTTTGAAAAGATTGAGAAGGGGTCTTGAAGTGTGATCATTTTGGCTATTCAATAGGAAACCCGAATGCTTGTATTTATTTATCTGTAATGATTCTAAAAAATTAAGTTTAATTCCCTCACTTTCAGCATTTAATATTTTAAAATCAAAATTGAATGTGTGATTTTCTTCGATTAAATGGTTTGCATAATGTGAATCCGACTTTTGATTAACAAAGCTACGTTTGTGTTCTGAAATTCTAGTTTGAAAACTTTTGAAAGTTCTAACAACGTAAAACTTATCTCTATCACCACAATTAATTTTATAAACTCTTGATTTATTATCTTTATGAGCTTTGGATTCATTATTTTTTATATGATTTCCTAAATTATTACCGGTACGATAAGCAATGTTAATGTTGTGCATAGATAAATCATATAAAAAATAATAAATCCAAACTTCATAAAGATGATAAATCAGAAGTTTATAAAATTAATTGTGATGATTGTGATGAGTTTTACATTGGTAGAATTTTCAGAAGTTTTCAAACTAGAATTTCAGAACACAAACGTAGCTTTGTTAATCAAAAGTCGGATTCACATTATGCAAACCATTTAATCCAAGAAAATCACACATTCAATTTGCTGAAAGTAAGGAAATTAAACTTAATTTTTTAGAATCATTATAGATAGATAAATACAAGCATTCCGGTCTCCTATTGAATAGCCAAATCGATCATACTTCAAGCCCCCTTCTCAATATTTTCAAAATTACCGAACTACCTGACTAGCAGTTCAGAATTGGTTTTTCCTATTCTAATAATTATTTGTAACCATCCTCTTATTTACCCTTTCTAGATAATTTGTCATCTATTACTTGTTTTCGATTTAATGGAGAAACATAGTTAGTTTGCCATTAGCATCTGAAGAAGGTGAAGTTTCACCGAAACGTACGTCATGCGTTATTTCATTTAATAAATATGTAATTTGTTATTATTAACCATTGTTTCAATATGTTTATCAACTAACACCATGTATCGGCCCAATCAATCTAAAATACGTATATTTTCCTAAATATTTAAAGATTCAATACCTCTTTGTAGATTCTCGATTCTAAAACACTTGAATCCGTATCAGTATTTTGTAGATATCCCTTCAAAATACATTTGGGACGTCCTTCCACACAAGAGATTTTCATTGTGTCGTACCACTACCTACTTCAACTCTCACCACTAACGCACTGACTTTTTTTGATATGTCGGGCACAATCGAAGACATCGCAGTTAGTTGCTGCACCGTGTTTTTTATCTACTCAGCAATTTTATCGTTGATGCCGATATTTATGCCACGTCTAGTCCTAACATTTCTTCTTATCGGCGATTCTCAAACTTTTCGAAGAACAATAGTGCATAATCGAGAGATTTATATTTCCTTAAGTTCTATTATGTTAACTTGCAAACAGAAACAAAGAAATTCAGAATTAGAAATTGGGAAACAGAAATTCATATGAGAAATTTATTGCTAATGATTCAATAATCTGACTGATAGTGGAATTGTTCAGAATTTCTCAATATTCAATATTTAATAATAAAATGATAAAATATATGTACCTAGTCAGTTCTGATTGTTTGAAGGAGAGTGTCCAGATGTATGATTCTTCTTGCATTGATAGATGGTTGTACAATCTCCTACTAAGTACAAAACTGTATTTCTTATTAATTATTGGTAAAAATAAAAATATTGGTGATAAACAATAATTTGTATATGATTTTCAATTAATATTAATCTTTTTATTTAAAATAATTTTCTATCAGTTATATTTTTTATCCGAGTGAATACTTTCCATTTAAGATGTCGAGAAATTTCTCCCATGAATTGGTTGAATTATATTTAAGGCATAATATAGATTTAAAAGTTTCAATGTTCAACTACTTTTTTTTCAGTTTTTTCCTGCAAGAGAGAGCGCAAGAGAGTATTCTACAATTTCCAAAATATTTTGATGAGGAATATTATTCTGTTTAAAATGAAGGAATAACTCCGTCCATTTTCTGTCCGTTTCCACATTTGAATGCAACCAACATTTAAATGTTTGATCAGTAAGGTATCTATCTTTTAACCAATGACACCTCATCAAAAGGGTAATTTCAAATATTATTTTTCGGAAAATGGTTATTAATATAATCAAAAGATTTTTCCACATATTCCCATGAAATTTCCTTTTTTAATGTCACAAAATGAAAATTTTTAAAATCCTCGATTTGAACTGTCCATTCTTCAAGATATTTCAAGCAGTTAGTTCAAGCGGGACATTTATGAAAATCAGCGGGACGAGGGAATGTCCTCCAAATAGCGGGATAGTCCCGCCAAAATCGGGACGTATGGTCACTTGAACTGAGTAGTACCCAACTAAGTAGTACCCAACTAAGTAGTACCCAACTAAGTAGTACCCAACTAAGTAGTACCCAACTAAGTAGTACCCAACTAAGTAGTACCCAACTAAGTAGTACCCAACTAAGTAGTACCCAACTAAGTATTACCCAACTAAGTAGTACCCAACTAAGTAGTACCAAACTAAGTAGTACCCAACTAAGTAGTACCCAACTAAGTAGTACCCAACTAAGTAGTACCCAACGAGTAAGTGTACCTGCTACAGAAAAAAACATCCCAACTTCGGTGCTGTTGATCTCAGGGAGCTTCGGAGGCCATAAACGTCAAATGATTAATACTTTTTGGTAGGTATCTAGTTACACTGAGACGTTGAGATTTGATGATATAACTCCAAGAACCTGAGTAAATGATACGCATTATTTTGAATAATATGTTGAACAGATTCATCATTCATCTACTTTTCGAAGAATTGGAACAGCACTTCATGTAATATGTCTCGATATTCAATAATAGATTCTCCCAAAAATAAATGTTTGTTTCGAAGTGTACATACATGTTAGATTTACTCAATATTAGATTGCGCAAATAATATAGTTTCTCAGCGGTTAGTCAATCAGATACAAAAATCTATACATTCATTATTAATACTCAAAATGTATCGAATGGCTTCTTGAAGCGGAAAAGAGAATTTTTGCTTTAAACCGGAGCTTTTTTTCAGTTTCGTTGTTTCGCACTATGGTTTGAATTTACTAATATTTCACTCGAGATCCAAGAAAATTGAGATTGTAAATATATATTTATCAGTAGAATTTTCCCATCGTTTATTAACCATCTAATGAAGTAGTAGTACTTCAAAACAATCGTAAATATTATTAACAAACAAATTAAAAAATTGTTATCATAAGTGTTCCATCCTGCGTGCATTTTACACGGTTGCTGAATTTTGCAGATACTATTGTGACCGGAAATAGTTAAGCTTTTTTACTATGGGGCCACTCTGTGTTGTGCTTTCGTCATTGGTCTTAATTAGTCAAATTAGGTTATGATCAATTTTTCGCCTCTGTTGATGTATTGTTATAATTTTTTTAAATTTTTTTTTAAATTGTGATGTAATAATTTTTTTCCTTTTGTTTTGTTTTTTTTTTAATTGTATTGTAATAATTTTTGACTTACCTCCTCTGTATTTATTGTACAGCTCACGAGATCAATAAATTAAACTAAACTAAACTAAACTATGGTTATAATTTTTTACCAAGTGACTGTTTCGTACCATGCCTTGATTTGAAACTTTGTTAAAAGATTTTTGTGACCTATTTGAACAAAATTGAAACGTTGGAAAAATGGGTACGCTACAAATCGCGTTACAACCATTACCGCCCTCCGCCAAAGACATTGGGAACCAACACAATTGTTTAGATCGAAAATGCAGAATGCCTTCGAAAGAACGAATACTTCCTGACATGAAGATATCTACTCAACAGCAGTGGCATATACTTTGAAGAATATTCAATCATTTTTAAATGATTGAAGAATTTTCCTTGTTTACTTTATGTGATATATGAAATTGAGTACTTATGATCATCAATTTTATTGTACAGTATGTCCAATTTTCGATGCTTTTGAATGGTATCTCCGTTATTTTTGAAGATAGAGGGTTGCGGTTCTCGCGACACTGTGCAACTTTTTCGTAAAACTGAAGATGCCATCAACAGAATTTACATAGCCCTTTTAGTTTTCAAGATACTGGGCATTTTTGAAAATGTTGCACTTTGGGATCCCCGTTGTATCGCCGTTATCCTGCATCTTATCGAGAAGGTAATATAACATTCTTATAGATTTTTTTCCGTAGAATGCAGTGGTGTAGATAAATAAATATTTATAGACTATAAAATTTGTCTTTTTTTTACCTTTTCAAAAATCTATAATAGTATAAACTTTTTCTCAGAAACGCGTAAATAAATGACATTTTTCTAAAATTAAATGCGTAAAATTAAATGAATTACTAACCAATAATTTTCTATCAGTAAATTTGTGTCAACAGTTTTGTTGCGTAAAGTAACAATATTACAAACACAAATAAATAACATTATTAAAAAAATATTGAAGGTTCATATTGACCACCATTTTTTTGGATGCAAAATTGGCACATCTTTGTAATTCTTTGAATAGCGTTTAAAAGAACCTTTGTTCTGATTTGCAGATTTCGAAAGGCTAAATGAATTGCCTTTCGAAGTTCTCAATTTTTCTATAAGGACAAAGGTGTTGCTTCTCGATATATATATATATATATATATATATATATATATATATATCTCAAAGTATCTATCTCTTTCATTTCCCTGTTCTCTTTGTTGGATATTTTAGCACGTGGGTGAACAAATGATCCGTGCTCAACTAAATTTGCTCTTAAACGAGCAAATATCTCAAAAAACGGTTGTCTTCTTCCTGGATATCTAACAAGAAAAGAATTAAAATGATAATAGAGATTTCCATAGCCATTATAGCTTACTTACCTTAGGAAATATAATTCCGAAGCTTCTCCAGAATGTTCATTACTCTGTATAAAACATACCAGCATATCATATTTTTCATAATTTCCATACTCTACATTATTCGAAGACATTGATTAATATCAATTAAATAATAACACCAAAAGAACGAAAATAAACACCTTTATAAACCAAAAGTCGATCCAAAAACTGATGATAATGGTTTGACATTTATTTTTGTTTCTTGTCGTGAACAATATCCATGGCCTACTATTAAATTATGCATTTAATTTCAGAAAATTGTCATTCATTTGCGCGTTTCTGAGAAAAAGGTTACACTATCATATATTTCTGAAAAGATAAAAAAAAGACAAATTTTATAGTCTATAAATATTCAGGGTATTCCATTTAAAAAACATATATATATAACTCGAAAATAGTAAATATGTAACAAAAATTATCTACACCACTGCAGTCTACGGAAAAAATCTATAAGAATGTTATATTACCTTCTCGATAAGATGAAGGATAACGGTAATACGACAGGGATCACAAAATGCAACATTTTCAAAAATGCCCTGTATCTTAAAAACTGAAAGGGCTATTAAAATTCTGTTGACGGCATCTTCAGTTTTACGAAAAAGTAGCATAGCACCGCGAAATCCGCAACCCTCTATCTTCAAAAATAACGGAGATACTATTCAAAAGTATCGAAAATTGGACACATTGTACATGAATTGATTATGTCTATACAAGTGAACCAAATATTTTGTTTTAATTAAATAGTTCAATAGGAGAAATTCAATAAGAGAAATTATTATTCATGTTAATAATTATCCAATTCACTTTTTGACTTGAGGGTCCTCAGTTAGGAAGTTCTTTTAGAAAAAGTTGGGTTGTTTGTGTCTCAGTTGCAGGATGCAGTAACGTTTTTCGATTCTTGATAATCAAATGTGAATATTCTATTTGTTGCTTCATATCTTTTCAGTCATTAATAGCATTTTTCATTAATTTTTTCAAAATTTTGAAATTACCAACTACAGTTATCTATTGCACACATGTTCATGATATAGTAATAATAAATATAATCTGGATACGTTATGAAAAATTGCTCTCCTAATCAGGCGCGGATCCAGGCCTGACTTTTGGGGGGGGAACTTTTATATATTCAAAAGCCAAAAGGTACTGGTATTTTGCGCATGGTAAATCGAGTAGCTCCAAATCAAAACAATTAGATGGGGCCTGGGACTTTGGGGGGGGGCGTTCCCCCAGTTCGCCCCCCCCCCCTTGGATCCGCGCCTGCTCCTAATGCAGCTCGCTGCGATAGAGTTTTTTCGATATTCCAATATAAATAAGAGTTGGAACCATTGATTAATACTATAATACGACAAGCTGTATATGAATTTAGTAAGCAAGTATATTTTTCCACAATTTTAAAGACACCATTCTAGTATATTTTAAAAAAAAAGGATTAATAGGAAATGGAATCCACCACCAAAACTTTTAGAGAAAATACCAAAAAATGGTGCACTGGTGCTTCAACAATCACGACATGAGCTGGCGTTGGAGTATCTGAGGCAGGTACCAAGTGCACACTGTCATTAGTCTCCTGTTCGAGTGTCTTTCAGGCAGAAATGCTTGCAATCGAAAGATGTGTAAATATGAATTTAGAAATAACCTATCAAAAATGCAGTATAGCTATCCATTCTGATAGTCAAGTTGCTATCAAAGCACCAAGCTCCTATGTTATTGATTTAAAGTTGATATGGGAGTGCCAAAAAAAAAACTGAATGACAAAGGCAAGAATAGTAAGATCTTTTTAGTCTGAGTGCCCGATCACTCGGGAATCAAAGGAAACTAAGAGGCCAATACACTTGCCAGAAAGGGAGCACGAACGCTATTTTGGTACCCAGAACCTTTCTGTGGTAGGTTTAGGAGAATGCATCTATGAGAAATATCTTCAGGACGAGGAGGAAACCGAAAACTGAACAGTATGGAGGAATCTTACAGGGATGGATCACTCCAAAGAGTTCCTTCGTAACTTTAAAATTGCAAGATATCAGTAAGCACAAATAAGACCTCCTCACTGGCTTCCTTAAAGGACACTGTCACTTCAGGAAGCATCTGATGAGACGAGGTTTATCGGAAATTGACGAGTGTATATTCTGTAGAGAGGAGCAGGAAACTCCTGTTGACCTTGCTACATAATGCCTCGCCATTGCAAACCAACTGAAAGAACGTTTTGGACATGAAACTTGTAGGAGTGAGGACGTAACTTCCTTGGAGCCTTGCCAGATATTTGTACTCTGGAACTAGAAGGCGAGCAATATATGGCGTCGTAGTGAGAAAAGCTCTGATGCGAGGCACAATAATAATATATAAAAAATAAATAATACTTTTTACATACATAAAATATAATGGATTATATGAAAAAAATTGCTATCTTTATGGTGTTGCATCTCAATCTCTTTGTTCAGACTTTTTTGAGTTATAATTATTTACGTATAGTCTTATTGAGAATACTAGTGTTAGCTAGCTTGAAAGGATGTGAAGTTTTCTTTATAGATTATTGAATAATTTTGATTTGTTTTCTAAAATTCTAAATATCTTGTCAATTGTGTTTGAGAGCTCGGTTTGGAAAGAATTATTTATTTGACGTAAATGTGAGTATAATTAATTTAGAAGTAGGGTTGTCAATTTCATCACAAAAATTTCCAAATAAATGAAGTGCCGCTTCTTGTAAACAACTGGTATCTTTAGTATCTATAGCGTAGAAGGATATACTGCAAATTCATCATACTAGTTGCAGTAATCATAGAACAGTGCTGAAACTGCAAAACCATCCAGCAATACTGTCTCTTTGCTAACTTTTGAATGCCTAATTGTTTCATCGTCTAGGAGCTTGCGATTATAAACGATCTTTCAACCTCAATGGATCGATACAAAAATATTAATAAAAGATCATCAACTCATTGCAATGCTCAGGCATTCATTATCTATATTATATATATATATATATATATATATATATATATATATATATATATATATATATATATATATATATATATATGCATATATGATATTTTTTATTTACTCAAAAAGTATATTATTGGTAGTTATATAATATTAGTAGTTGAGCAAAACTTGAACCTTGTGTTATGTTTTAATTTTTTCGATAAACGTATTACAGCAAATAATACATACCTCTTAAAAATATATTTCTGAACTTATGATAGTAATAGACTTCATTGTGAACACCAGTTGATCAATTTTAGAAAATATATTTCACAAAATATACTCAGACACTAATTCTCAATATATGTTCACACTTTTGTTTCTAATTATAATTGAATATACTGATACCAATTTCTGGGTATCAGGCCCAAAGATTTAAACTTTATAATTAAAAATTTACTATTGTCCGCTACTGAAACAAGAGATTAAATGTGAAAGTAACTGTGCAATTCACATGTTTCACATAATTCTTACAGAAATTTTGATACAGATTTATTGCATGTGCAATCAGTTTTTTGCTGATGAGTTCCAGGCTTGAAATACGTACAGATGGCGCCAGCAAGTTAAATTTTGTTTTAAAAATATCTTGTAATATCCTTATACATATATATATATATATATATATATATATATATATATATATATATATATATATATATATATATATATATATATATATATATATATACATCAGATCACTACCTTAGCCAGAATTTCTTCGAAAGCCTTTCGATCAATACAGTATCCACATTTTCAAGTTAAAGGAAAAACGCTGTGTTTTAAAGTTTACATATCATCTTCCGGTGCCGTACCCGGTTTCGGGCGTAGGCAACCTCTCTGCAATTATTCGTGTTGTGCGTGATACAGTGATACATGAATAGAATGGACCTACAGTTTTACGACGGTTTCAAACGTCTTTATAGAGAGGCTTTACTAGGCAGAATACTTCTCGGTAGTTTGCCATTACCTTCCGAGAGGTGGCTCCGCATTAATTCGTTGGTTCTGCCGGTATTCGATCCAGCAACCTTCTGTTCAGTTATCCAACGCACTGGCCACTGAGCTACGGAGCCACTACATATACTACTAACTAAATGAATCAACTTCATATAGAGTTGTCAAAAAGAGGGATATCTGAATTTAAAGAAACGCCTGAGCAGCAGTGTTCGCATTTTCCCTCATTTTTTTTCTTTTTACATAAATATCCTAAAACCCCTAAGTCAATTTAGAGGGTCTGAAGAGATGCATAAGAGTTGAAAATACACGCTTTAAATTTCCAATTAAAATTTTGTCTTTGAGCAAAATTAATTAAAACCCGTCGCGAATACTTCTCTAAAATCAACACAATCTACGTACTTATAGAAATTAAAGAATAAATATTTTTAAGTACAGTACTTACGTACATTAATAAAATACCTACTTTTTACTTGTATCTATTGCTATCAAAATTAAATTATAACTTCTTGACTTGACCACGACTATGTGACCCCCACCCCTGGCGCCAAAGCTGGATCCGCCCTTGAGTGTACTACATATTATATAGGGCAAACATGCAGAAATTTCACCACTTGATTAAAGAATATCAACATTCCTTCAGATTAAATCAAGAATACTCAAATTTTACAAAACACATTCCAGATTCTGGTCACATATTTAAATACATAAATAATATGAAAATTTTACAACAGCTCCAAAGTACTGAACTAAATATTTCATAATCTATAGAAATATATAAACATAATACAAATAACTCAGTCAATTTATTAAAGGACCAAACAGATGTACGGAATTCCCCATTATCTGATGTATTCTAGAGTACCTAATTAAATGATAGTATTAAGAGTAAACCCTTCATTTATCTAGCTTAAAATACGAAATTTCCGGTAATGATAATATTCCAATTCCTTGCTTTGTATACCTGTCTACTATTATGAAAAGTACAATGCCAAAAATATTCATTTGCTTTAAATGTATTAGTACATAATATAAAACTGCTGTCGCAATCATTGAAATAAAAATAGTAATAAGAAGTAAATTGTTTCTTATTTATATTTATAAACAAAAACATCCAATATTCTTTCTAAATTATAATTCCGTATGTTATGAATCGAATGCATTGATCAAATCTTCTATATGTTCTGGATTATGCATTAGATCTTATATCTCAAAACAGTGTCTTATTCCCAGTATAAGATATAGGATCTATATATACAGGGTGCTGACACACAGAGCTAACACGTGTAGTAGAGGTCAAAATAAGTCGATTGGACCCAATTTATTTATATAGGTACCAAAATGTACTGTTTTCTCGTGAAAAGATTTGAAAATTTACAAAACACATATTTGTACGCTGTACAGAGTTGAGTAAAAAAATTTATTAAATTTGACAAAAGTGCATTTTACAAGTTTACTCACCTTTTGGTAATCAAAGAAACCCAAGACAAATTGTAGAAGGGGTAAAACCAACCTCATCCCCTGATTTTTTTTTTAGAACTTTCTTAGGGATGGTAATAAGGTTCTCAAATTTTTTTTAGCTGGAAGACTAATTGAATTAATTGTCTTCATTTTATAGCACGTGTAAAAATTTCGCATTTCGCATACTTTTGAAGGAAAAGAATTTTGTCTCAAATCCTGCTAAGTACAAGTTTAATAAAATTGGATACAAAATTCAGTTCCCAGTGAAAACAAAGGCAAAACGCTTTCTTATAATAAATGTTCAATATGACGTCCACTTTCATCAATACAAAGTTCAATTAGACGTAAAAAATCGAAATGTAACCTTCTTAAAATGTGTTTTGATGTAAATTTTCAACTCTTCATACGGGTAAACGGTAAATTTTGGTATATAAATGTACTGGGTCCAATCGACTTATTTTGACCTCTTCTACACGTGGTAGCTCTTTGGGATACTCTCTCTCTCTCTCTCTCTCTCTATATATATATATATATATATATATATATATATATATATATATATATATATATATATATATATATATATATATATATATATATATATATATATATATATATATATACATATATATATATATATATATATATATATATATATATATATATATATATATATACATATATATATATATATACAGGGTGGGCCATCCATAACTTTCCACCCCGAATTTTGAGCTTTGGAATGGAATAACGAAAAAACGCTCGGACAGGTCAAATTTTGTTGAAAGGGGGACAAATAAAGGTGTTCAAATGAGTTTGATATCACTACCCCTCTAGCCGCAACCCCTAGCAGCTTTCTTTTTTTTAAGTCTGAAATAACTAAATGAATTCTCATTTTCAAACAGCTTCTCCATCTCAATATCAAAGAAATCTGTTATCGCCGCCTTTTTTTGCAATTTCTCGATCACTACGCGTATGCCAAACACATGTTGAAAATGCTGAAACCGAGACAATGACTGAAAACGTGAAAACAATAATATTTACAAAGTAAATCGTGCGCTTTCGTTTAAATTGAAATAATTGCTGATAGGGTAGCGAGGGGTAGTGATATCGAATTCATTTTTTGACCCGTTCGAGCGTTTTTTTCATCTCAAAGATCCAAATTCGGCGTGTGGAAGTTATTGATGCAATACTGAGTCTGTATAATAATAAAGCGAGGAAAAAAAAATACACTCATGCAGGAAATTGAATTGCCTTTCCAACAAGGTGCTGCTCGACCCCTTTTCCCTATTCAAAAATGAGAGCTTTTAGGGGTTGCGGCTAGAGGTTTAGTGATATCAAACTCATTTGAATAGCCTTATTTGTCCCTCTTTCATCAAAATTTGACACGTCCGAGCGTTTTTTTCATCTCAAAAATCCAAATTCGGCGTGCGAAAGTTATTGATGCAATAATGAGTCACTCTGTATAATAATTAATAAGCGATGAAAAAACAAATACACTCGTGCAGGAAATTGCATTGCCTTTCCAACACGGTGCTGCTGGACCCCTTTTCCCTATTCACAAATGAGAGCTGTTAGGGGATGCGGCTAGAGGGGTAGTGATATCAAACTCATTTGAACGCTCTTATTTGTCCCCCTTTCAACAAAATTTGACCTGTCCGAGCATTTTTTCGTTATTCCACCCCAAAGCTCAAAATTCGGGGTGGAAAGTTATGGATGGCCCACCCTATATATATATATATATATATATATATATATATATATATATATATATATATATAGATATATATATATATATATAAAAAAAAATATATATATATATATATATATATATAAAATATATATATATATATATATATATATATATATATATATATATATATATATATATATATATATATATATATATATATATATAATATATATATATATATATATATATATATATATATATATATATATATATATATATATATATATATATATATATATATATATATATATATATATATATATATATATATATATATATATATATATATATATATATATATATATATATATATAGTTAAAACTACATCGATGATGATCAGTTTGAAACAGAGAAGATTTAGATGAACTATAACCACTTCTCGGTATTGAACTAATACTTCACATCAAAACTTCAATTGACCACAAACTGATTTTTGCACTTAGTTCATGTTGTCATTATTTCCATATTAGAAATTTGACAGTAAATCTGATAACAGCGTAGCCATTGTACGTTTAATTCAAGTCATATATGAGTTAATACCAAAAATTTCATACATTTTGAGGTATTTTATGATAAGCATCCAGTTTGACATAGGTAATGGAACTGGATCATTTGAGCTACACGTAACAATAATATCTCCAGTTTACCATAGATTGGTTCATAAAGTGAATGAATACAAATCTAATACTTATATATATCATATTTAAGTTACTATGTTTTATCTCGAGACAAAAGTAAATATTTAAAAATTTAACTTTCTGAAAAATCTTTGTTGCAAATTCTAGTGTGGAATGAATCATAGTTGTAGATCTTGTATAGTATATACCAGCGTTTCCTAACCTTTTTCAGCCATTGCCCCTAAAAAATCAAGGGCCACTATCAAGAATCCCCTTAGTTTCTTTTAGTACAATACATACAAAAAAAATACCTTCTTTATAGAAAATACGTATTTTGGTTTCGTTATTATAAATGAGTTAGCATACGATTCTTAAGGTAAAGGTTGGTGTTGCTTTTCTGCAAGTAAATAATTTATATTCGGGTTGGTTTTACTACTAAGTCTTATTTTCAAACCGGATTCCACTTTTAATCTGTTTTTGTATTTATTTTCAGTATATACAAGAACAGAAAATGCATTTTCACACAGGTATGTGGTTGAGAAAAGCAGTAAATATTTCAGTTGTTCTTATGTTATTTCCTCATAATCTTCCTTTACATTCGACCAAAAACTTGATTAAGAGGATTCTTTGAAAGTACGTTCCAAGCCTGAATCACATAATATTTGTATTGATTGATTTTTCTGTGCTGTTGTCAAGCCAGTAATATCACATCTGTATTGAAATGGTGTGATATCCAATTTTTATTTATTTTTCACTTGTATATTATGTGTTGATTTTACCTTAGATATGGTTGCTATAAATACACTCATTATGCCCTAGGGCTTAATGAGCCGTCATAATGGATCATAACGCCCGCTAGTGTACGAGGAGAAATGAAGCAACTTCCATCGATTAAATACTTAATAATCCTCTCGTATACGACTCTGGATTTCTCCGGCAATGAATTATTCGCAGCTTTGTTTGCATTTTCTATGATATTCTTGGGTAAATTCATGTTCATTTCCATTATTTCTATAAGACTACACAAAGAAAGCAGCAATGACATTCACTTAATATGTCGAAAAAATATTCACAAACGTCAAAATATCAACAAATGACATGCCTACTATGAGAAGGAAAATGGAAAGTTTAGGAGCAATGAACCGATTTTAAAATCGATTTTTCTATGTGATAAAATAATTTTTTCGTGAAAAATAAAATTTTGTATGTACCACGTGCGTTATTAGATCCTAACGCTCATCGGGCTTTAGGATCTATATAACGCACTTGGTACATAAATAACTATTTTGCCCGGTACTAGAATATCATTCCGAAATGAAGACCTTAAAGCGCAAAGTTGTAATCATTTCCTATCAAGTATAAACGGATCTATTTCGGGCAACTATTCAGAATTAGATGAATACATTCTAGCTAGATTTTTTACAAATATGATAGATCTGAAGATTTGGGAACTTTATCTTCCTGTATTGTGCACCGTCAATGATATCAACTATACAGCAATACCGGGATAATATTAACTGAAAATAATAATAAAATATGTGGGAGATAATAATGATAATATAAACAGAGATACAGTCCAAAGAGGAAGGTTTTAAGTAGATAGGAAATAAAAAGATAAAATCCTGTTGATATTAATTTGAAACTTTTTTAGCTAGAAATCTTTTCGTGATTTCAAAGATAAATAGAACAGTAGTTTAACTTAAGAGTTACAGCTTAATAATACATACTAACTGAATTATGCCCTATAAAAATACGAAACATAATTTGTGGTGATGTAGAATAAGATAACTAAAAAAATTCTACTGCGTAGCATTAGGAATAATAAAACCCCTCGGCGCATGTGCATGTCGTAATGCCTGATAAGTCTATCGCAGATCATTTTTCCTCATGGTGACTATATCGGGAAATGTATACCTAGTATTTGAGATATAATCAAAAATTTGAGTGAAATTCATAATTTTTACTAATTTTTTCATTTCTAAGTGGCGCCACGTCAATATTTTTTTAATGTATTATATAAATTGAAAAACTACACATTAAATGCTATCATTTTATTTCATTATTGTAAGAATCAGTTTAGGTTTAAGATTTATAGATAGCACCACAAGTCTATGGACAAACAAATCTAAAAAACGCTATAATTTTTTTATTCTTCGTGGGGAAAAATTTTTGAAAACACTTTTCTTATGAAATCATATGTGTTTTATCGATATCCGTTGGAATTTTTAAAGTCGGACCAGCTACTAAGTTTTTGTCGTGATGCTATAACCCCTTAGCTTCGCCTCGGGGTAATAATAATTCGTCTTTGGTGAATTTTTTTACATGAGCATCATAGTTTCCCAAAATGATCAATTATGGATACAAAAAATCTGTATATTGAATAGTTTACATAATTCATCAATAATTTCCAATGGAAGCCTATTATTTACACATTTTGTAAAATATGCCAACAAAAGAAAACTTTGATTTTCTTCTGTCATGTGTTATTTAAATAATCATTTCAACTAGATGTCGATATTCTACACCGTATAGATTTTTGAATGCAATACACACTTCTTAATTAATTTTCTATCAACGCCATTTAATACAAGCTTTGATGAAATTTGAAGGAAAGAGGAAATCTCCTATTTCAGAACTGATGCGTCGCTATATACCGATCGCTTGCGACAACAATTTTTTGCATATAGTAGTATATTTCAACTATATTTATTTTAAATTCGAAGTGGAAAATAATGCATATTCGACAACAGGAAACTAATATCATTGACCGCAGTTTTGATCATTCACCTTTTTGAATTGCATATAAAAAGTGGATTGCTGATGGTAACCAAAATATGGCTTCAATAAGCTCGTTTCAGTGAATCTCAAAAGTTCAATTGATTAATTCATTTTATTATATTTTGCACAATATTTTTATATTTTCAAGAATAATGAAGATCCTATCGTATCGTAAACAGTATTTTTCGAATTCAATTTTATGTTTGCTTTATAGCTAAGCCCTACAAGAACGAAGAAATTTTTGAAAATGACATCTCAGATATGATGGATAAATACAAATAATTAGCTTCTTTATTCTTATTTAATTTCATATGAACTTTATCAGTACAGGCTGTCCCATTTTCGATGTCCTTACGGGGTAACTCGGTTATTTTTAAAGATAGAGATTTGCGGTTTTCGCGAACGTTGGCTACTTTTTTGTGAATCTCACGATACCGTAAACAAAATTTTCATAGCTTGCTTCGTTTTTGAGATACAGGGCTAAGTTGAAAATATTGCATTTTGGCCCCCGCCTTGTATCACAGCTATCTTTCAACTTATAGGAAAAGTAAAAACTGTGTTTTATACACTTTTTTACGTAGAATCCAGTGGCGTAGTGAGATTTTTGAAATGAGCTGTCATTGTTCAGATATAACCCAAAGTTATATTTTTTTAAAAGGGACACTCTATATATTTTTCCATATTCAAAACATAAATGCTTTGAGCTCTTTAAAAATATATAATACTTTTATAATATTTCAAGTATTAGCCCTGTATTTAGATAAATTTCATTTTTGTTATAGCAAGTCAAGACAAATATCACTTTAGTAGAACGTTTAGCGCAATAAACAAATATCACTCTCATTTATATATGGTAGCATGGAAAGTATTCATTAAAAAAATATTATTTAATATAAGTTACTAAACAAAGATTAATTTAAAAATTATTATAACAGAAATTAAAACTTATATGAAACACTGTTACAAAACAAAGCTCTATTATTTTTCGGTTGACTATATTTTATGAATATTGTTCAAATTGCTGTCCATTCTGTTGAAGACACAACCGACATCTTCTGAGGATAGCGTCAATCGACCGCAGTAACAACAAAGGTCTTATGCGTAAGAATTCGAAAGCTTCTCTCGTGGCATTCATGAGAGCATCTCGATTTTCTTGCCGCGTGTGGTTTATTTTATTTTTCATAAAGCCCCATATGAAAAAATCTAATATCGATAAGTCAGGGGACCTTGGTGGCCAGTTAATGGGACCATTATTACCAATCCACTGGTTTTGGAATCTTTCATTAAGAAAAGCCCTAACGGGACCTGCGTTATGACAAGGTGCGCCATCTTGTTGGAAATAACTGTGTCCGTATTGAGCCAACGGAATTTCGTCAAGTAGTTCACAAAGACAATCATCCAAAATTTCCAAAATGCGGTATGCCAATCTTCCTCCAAAAACGAAACAAGATACATTGAAGCCGCGAATCTGCCTTGCTGTTGACGAGCCACCGTAACGTGCTCATTTTCATTTGACCAATAACGATGATTATTTCGATTAAAAATGCCAGCGCTACTTATATAGCTTTCATTCTCCCGTCTTTTGTATATACCAACTACAAAACTCAATGCGCTTCTCAGCATCACCTGGGTGCAGATGATGTATAGTTTGAGGTATGTAGGGGGTATATTTATGCATTTTCAATATCTTCGAAACTCTTGTCTCTGGAATGCCAATCGAATCTTCAATTTCTCTGCAAGAAGTATTTTTGTTCTCTTCTACCTTTGCGAGGACACTAATTTCAACATCTTCAGCATTTTCTTTCCTATAACTTTTTGGTCTAGGCTTTTCAAAAGATCCAAAATTTTCCAAATTTCTTTTTAGTCTGCCAAATATTCTCCTACTCGGTTGTCTCCTTTCAGGAAACCTAAATTTCCTATCTTATTATCTTACTGACACCCAGTAAATGGGTAATAGTAAATACCTTTCAACATAGAGGTCCATCGCTTGATTTGGATTGAAACCTACTTGGTAATATATCCCAACCATATATAATTTTTCGTAATTTTGATATCTTGGATTATCATTCGCCATTGTGAGAAAAATTTGTTAACTTTGACAGGTAGGTGACAGGACCTATATACATTCTGCACTTGCTCTTTTTCCATAGCTACCTACTAATTAGGTCCACAGCGTTTATGGTCGATAAAGAGTGTTTCATAAGAGTTTAAATTTATTGTTTTGTCAAATTATTTAGTGACCCATACTGAATAATATTTTTTTAATGAATAGGTACTTTCCATGCTACCATATACGAATGAGAGTGATATTTGTTTATTGCGCTAAACGTTCTACTAAAGTGATATTTGTCTTGACTTGCTATAACAAAAATGAAATTTATATAAATACAGGGCTAATACTTGAAATATTATATAAGTATTATATATTTTTAAAAAGCTCAAAGCATTTATGTTTTGAATATGGAAAAATATACAGAGTGTCCCATTTAAAAAAATATAACTTTGTGTTATATCTGAACAACGATAGCTCATTTTAAAAATCTCACTACGCCACTGGATTCTACGTAAAAAAGTATATAAAACACAGTTTTTACTTTTCCTATAAGTTGAAAGATAGCTGTGATACAAGGCGGGGGCCAAAATGCAATATTTTCAACTTCGCCCTGTATCTCAAAAACGAAGCAAGCTATGAAAATTTTGTTTACGGTATCGTGAGTTTCACAAAAAAGTAGCCAACGTTCGCGGAAACCGCAAATCTCTATCTTTAAAAATAAGCGAGTTACCCTGTAAGGACATCGAAAATGGGACAGCCTGTACATCCGTACATCGTTAACTTAAACTTAATTTGTTGATACTACACATTCACAGTTCCAAAATTGTTTTTGGAACGAAGTTCCTTACAGCAGGCTTGGAAGAGAAAGGGATTTCGCTGCGGGACCAAACTGAAAAATATGCGAGACTAAAAGTGTGACGGAAGTAGACTGACGAAAGTCACGCTTTTAGTTAACACAAGCGAATATTGTTTCTCTTTCTGATGCTACTCCGCCACGTCAATCGCCAATGCATTATATGTACTCATTAATTCATGTACAGGGTGTCCCATTTTGGGTACTTTTGAATGGTATCTCCGTTATTTTTGAAGATAGAGGGTTGCGGTTTTCGCGACACTGTGCTACTTTTTCGTAAAACTGAAGATGCCGTCAACAGAATTTTAATAGCTCTTTTAGTTTTTAAGATACAGGGCATTTTTGAAGATGTTGAATTTTGGGATCCCCGTCATATCGCGGTTATCCTTCGCCTTATCAAAAAGGTAATATAACATTCTTATTACCTTTTTGATAAGATGAAGGATAACGGCGATACGACGGGGATCCCAAAATGCAACATTTTCAAAAATGCCCTGTATCTTAAAAACTAAAAGGGCTATTAAAATTCTGTTGACGGCATCTTCAGTTTTACGAAAAAGTAGCACAGTGTCGCGAAAACCGCAACCCTCTATCTTCAAAAATAACGGAGATACCATTCAAAAGTATCGAAAATTGGACACACTGTACAAGCAACTCGAAAACGTCAGATGTGAAACATCGAAATAATTTTGTATAAGTTATATGCATAAAAGAACAGATTGCGATAGGAATCAGATATGACATAATGAAAAGATAAAGCTTTACAAATTTGTTCCATAAAATAATAACTACGTATTGTAGGTTTATATTAGGGAGTTTTTGAGTTTCTATTTGAAGTCAACGTAATTATCGTAAACCGCTATGTTGAGTTTGCGCAGAACGGAAAACGTTATTAACGGGTTGAAGATCCAAAAAGAGTTTTTGAATTCAAATTCATTGCGAACGTCAAATAAGTATAACCTCTCTTGTGTTCTTGTATTATTTTTTGTCGGGTGATTTTTCCAATTTTCAATCACCTATTATTAGCGTTCTTTGGGTAAATTATCATGGTGATAATAGATGTAATAGACTATATAGCGATCAGGCGCGGGGGTGTGGATCATAATTTAATGAGAGGTATAATCTTACATAACATCTATGAAGAGGAACAAGAACGTGAAAATATTGATGGAAACATACCCGGATTCGATTTGTATAATATTGAGGTTGAAGAGGTGAAAAGAATTTTCCGTTTTCAAAGAGAGGATTTGCCACGGTTATGCCAAACTTTGCAGATACCAAACCCAATTGTCTGGACATAAAGCAACTGTTAAATGCAATAGTTTGTAGTAATAATTAATATAAAGAAAAAACTTTGTATAGAGTGTATAAATCAATTTTATCTAAATTAGCAGAGCGCTTTCGACATATTTGTCATCTTCAGTGCAACCTGAAAAGTAAACACTCTAATTGAACTAAATGTTATGTAATTAAAATTGATGTTAATAAAATGGTTATGAAATTTGGAAAAAGGTTCAACAATTTAGAGTACTCACTTTGTCAGGATACAGGAAGGAATCAATCAGAAGAAACAGAACAAGACATAAAACACTTCATTAACCTTAAATTTATTTTGTTAGGTTGTCACCTTAGTTTTCATTATTTAGTTTGTTTTGCTGCCTTGAGTTGGTGTTTTGTTTGTTTGACGTTGACTGATAGAGATTGCGGAGACAAGTCCACATGTTCAATTTTATTAATTTATTAATTTATTTACCATGTATTGATTCACTGGATTAATCCTAAATGATTTTAACTGATGTGTGTTTTATGTCTTGTTCTGTTTCTTCTGATTGATGCCTTCCTGTATCCTGACAAAGTGAGTACTCTAAATTGTTGAACCTTTTTCCAAATTTCATAACCATTTTATTAACATCAATTTTAATTACATAACATTTAGTTCAATTAGAGTGTTTACTTTTCAGGTTGCACTGAAGATGACAAATATGTCGAAAGCGCTCTGCTAATTTAGATAAAATTGATTTATACACTCTATACAAAGTTTTTTCTTTATATTAATAATCACAAGTGTATTCAGCTCACTACATTAATGTAGTAATAATTGTGATTAATTTGGGCAAATATATTTCTAAGGCATCGAAGGCTTATGTATTTTACTGTTCTCATTGAAAATAATTTTCCTGTTATAAGGGTAATGTGCTGCTGAATCACTGACCACTGACTGGGTTTTCAAATGGATTATTACTTAGAACCACTCTAAGAAGTAACAGATCCTCCATATCTGTAAATCGTAGTCTTTTTTTAACTATCGTGGCAAGTGAACAAAAACCGTTGGAAAAATATCAAAAGTAGCAGGCCAATTTACACAAATAAACAAACCAAAATAGCACTATGACATAACCAATAAAAATACCGAAACTGTCAATCTCAAAACATCAGATCGCAGACTCGATTGATGGTTGCCACATAGTAAGAAATAACATTTTTTGCGAATTTTTAATACAAAGGAAGAAGTTTGGAACAAATTAGCACGATAGTATATATGATATTAGTCACTTATCATAGTTTAAATAGTCTATTTTTCTTTAGTTTGTAACAGTTTAACTAAGGTACTAAAAGTATGAGTATGCTCCTCAGCCATTTTGAGTCCAGTTGTCACTTTCGGCTGCTTTCGGCCGTATGTTTATTTACATTCGAACTACACGTTTATGACATTTTATTAAACATTTAAGCGTCGCGAACTGTAAAAAAGTCCTCGTATTGCCATTTTGTTATAAAAATGCCGTGTTGTTCGGCATATAATTGTTCAAACCGAACAGAAAAGAAGTATCATCTGTATCGGTTTCCGAGTGATGAAAAACGGAAAGCCAAATGGGTTCAAAACATGAGACGAGAAAACTGGAAGCCAACCTTGTCATCTCGTTTATGTGAGGTAAATTGATTCAATTTTATAATATGTACGTTTATTCGATGTCAAGGTATCAATAACAAGGTTCAAACCCGCCGAACCTCACATAAAATAACCTCTAGTTAGTACTCCCAACATTATCAAAAACGCAACGTTCGACATGTTGTACTTCTTACATTCAAAGATTCTGACATTTATATATTACAACAAATACCTTTGATTTATTTTCATCCCCCAGATTTTCAGTCGAATAATTATTGACATTTCTGCTCGACATAATTTCAGCCAAAATTGATCGATGCTGTAATTCAAAAGATACAGACTGCTTACAGAATAAGCATTCAAGCAATAATTAAAAATATATTATAAAACCAATTTCAAATGTTTTCTTTTTTTGATAATCAGATTTCAATGACAGTTCCAGTGGAATACTATGCTGACAAGCGTTGCACGATACTTGACAATACTGATCCGAAAACCAAAGCGAACACTGACTCGAATTGAACAAAGCCTTTCCGAGGACTTTTTTACCGTTTGCGACACTTAAATGTTTAATAAAATGCCATTACCATGCAATTAAAGTGCAGCTCGAATGTACGTAAACATACGGCCGAAAGTGACACCTGGACCCAAAATGGCTGACGAGCATACCTATACTTTGAGTACTCTAGTTTAACACAAGCGCGTTTAAACTTGTCAACACCGCGAATATAACGGACGTTTATTAAGCGAACGTTAAGGTCCCGTTGATAACGTAGTACGTTATCGGTTAATAACCGTCTCGGTAATTTCAAAGCTTCTGCGCATGCTCAGAATAACCGAAAACGTAATTTACGTGTAAATTTAGGGTCTCAAAAACTCCCTATTCAATTATATAGCGTGGCGATACGTTATCATCTCGTTATATAAACACTTTACGTCTCTATTCTTTACATTGCGTTGACGATCGAGTGGTCTAAGTACTGAACCCTGGTGTGCCGTATTTCTGGGTTCGAATCCCAGAGGTGACTCCTGGCTTTTTTTCATTTTTTTATTTACAATCTCGTAAGAGCTCTTAGCCCCACATTTCAATATTAATTATTTCAACTTGGATTAGTATAAGTTATCACTTCTGTCGTACGCCCCGACACGCACATGTTTCGTTTTCGCAAATTGTGGTCCTTCTATATTATCCGAAGGAACTTTGTTCCTACCTGGTGTCCCATGACACCGTTTCTTTTTTTTATTATATATGTACCAGAAACCGAGCTAGTTAGCCAGGCAAGCCGACTAGAATTCGAGAGGTCCCGGGTTCGAACTCCGAGGTCGTATTGGTCTGCCATGAGTTTTTCTCAGATGTTTCTTCATGGCGTAAAGTAAGTCACTACTTTCACCTATGCTTGGCCAGTATTTATCCTCTGAACCCTACCCACACTTCCTCTCTTCCATAAATAACCTGTCTCACCCATCCTTAATGCACTTGTACATACAAGTGTATCCTCTGATCTGGCTGAAGGAGTTCATCCCCAAAAATAGCCCGCCTCCCTCACACATGCTCGAGTGAAAAATGAAACACGCGCAATTTGCCATTCGATATCAGCATAGCGATAAGCCATATTTGCTTGGTTTTTATTATCAGTAGACAGTGGCGTAGATAGCTTTTTGCGATGGGGGGGAATTATTGCAAAATTTCATAAGTTTTTCATCTAAAGTTCTATTTTTGTTGATAAAAATAATCTGTCATGTAGGTAGTACAAAATGAGCAGAAAAGTTAAATTAAATTCCAAAAAATTCAAATTATTTGAATTGGAAAATTTTTTTTTAAAATTAGTGAAAAATTGAATTACTTATATTTAATTGGATATAATTATACATCATGGAAAATATTCTTGGGAAAATCAGAGCAGCAAATCTAGTTTTCGGAGTTTTTTAACAATTCATTTATTACTTCGTCAGCTCTGATTCCATTGCCACGATGAATTGCCAGAGCAGCCAAAACCTTTCAATAACAAAAAATTGGGCAAACATGAGTTTTTAATTCGCGATGAATTTTATATATTCAGAAGGGTCATTACAAGTCCATTTATTTTATCGTGCTCCTTTGAATCGTTTTTATTCGCTTCAAACGACACCGGCAAGTAGCTATTATTCTGAGCAACATGATATTCGAAAAATCAAAAATTCTAGGCAATCATCCAGCTCTTTAATTGAATTTTTAGGCTTAACAGCGCCTCTATGAATTAAATATTTCTTCCACACTTTCAACTAACGAGAATAACAGGTGTGGCAGTAAGACTTTTTTGATAAAACTCGTCAGTTTTGATAAATTTATCATCTGCTTTGTCAATTTCGTATAAATCGTGTTTGAAAAACAACGAAAATCTTTCTAATACATTTAGTATAGTCAACTTTTTTCAGCAGACTCGGAAAAATATGAGCAAGGTGTCACTCGATTCGGAGTGGCATGTAGATGTTTTTCGAGAAAAATAAAAATTCGCTCGCGAAAATTGTGAAAGTTATAAACAATATCCTGAAAAAAAGGGGTTTGGTTTTTTGCCAATATGTCAGAAATTAATTGAGATTTTTGAAATTTGAAGAAAGATTCGAAACGAAGAGGAAATCTCCAAAAGAAAGACTCAACTTCCGGAACTGTAGGATCAATATTTTCTCAGAGAGGTAAAAATACGACCGAAAACGGCTTATTTGATTTGGGCAAATCACGAGCATTAACGACACTTCAAAAATAAACATTATTCAACCATAATGAATATGAAAATTAAGGAATGAAAAAATTCAGACAGTTACTATATCGGGGAATGAGCAGTAATCTGGCGATAATAGCGATTTTTCAAATAGTTATGCAATAGTTACCTAATTAACAATTTTTTAGTACTTGAACATGAAAATTGTGAGTTTGACAACTGTTCACTATAGATCTGAGATTTGTTTTCATTCTTGGAGCTATTATTATAAGGCTTTAGAGTGAATCCCCGTTGAAAAAATAAAAAAAATTTCAATTTTTCAGTTGTTTATTAACAATTTACGTAGTTTTGTAACATCGAAATGAAATTATTTTTATAATTTTAATGATCCGTTTTTTATTATCGGAAGCTACAAGGAAATGGTTATTTTTCAATGTTCATCTCCTATTCTTTCAAAATTTTTTATAAACTAATGCGTTGTTTTTAAGAGAATCAAGAAAAAAAGTTATGATTAATTAAAGTGTTCAATTTTGCAACTAAGTAAATTGTTAGTAAAAAACTACAAAATTAAATTTTTAAATTCGGGGATCTATTCTGCAGTCTTTCGAAACTAGCTCCAAGAAAGGAACAAAAAATCAGATCTAAAAAACTATTGCATAACTGATTGAAAAATCGCAATAAAAACGTTTTGTGACTGGATTATTGTTCATTTACCTATCCAGTAAGAACCTGAAATTTTTCATTCCTTAATTTAATATTTAATATACCTAGTTAAATACTTACTTTCGCGTTACTTTCGCTAGATTACCCGTTTTCGGCCGTATATTTACCCCTCTGAGAAAATTATAAATATTAATCCTACAGTTCCAGGAGACTTTCTTTTAGAAAATATCCCCCTCTTTTTGTATATTTATTTAGATAACAAAAAAAACACTTGTTTAATAGACTATATTCTCATGATTAGAAAATCCTTCTCCAAGATCCATGATGTATATGTCCGGAAATGAATTGAACGCCATCACAAGAAAACTTTTACTAACTCGACAATTTTTATTAAATTCAAAATATTAAATTGACAATCAAAGCCAAGATTTAGTCATATTTTGATACCTACTCTACTTCAAAAAATATTCCAGATATTAAATATTGATTGAAAATCTTCTATGAGCAGAAGTCACGCTCCTCGAATGTAAACAAGAATTTAATCGGTCACTAGTACCAAAAAACGTATGTGAAATGCAAAATTTTAATTACGGAGGAAGAAGTCAATCAAAACCTCCTCGCACTTCTTCTCTTTCTAAATTTTATACTACCTATACTATTGAACGAAACTGCTCGTGCTTTAGATATAATACTATACTATTGAACAAAAGCTCGAGCAGTTTTGTTTAATAGTAAGAAAGTACAGCATACAATTAAGAAAGAGAAGAAGTACCAAGAGATTTTGGTTGACTTCTTCCTTTCGATATGAAAAATTTTCCATTAGAGCCATTTGAACTTTTTTAAACACGTTTTTTGCTCATAGTGACCGATTTTCATATAATTGCACATACATAATATCAAAAGAGGTGCTAGTGCTTAGTAAATTTCATGTAAACCTAAATACGTAGATACGAAGACTTTTATTCAATTCTATAATTTTTGTTGGCTCATGGGGGGGATTGATCCCCTTGATTCCCCCCCTATCTACGCCACTGTCAGTAGATGTGTATATCAATCTCAGTTTGTATTAGCTCATAATGACTCGGATCTAAATAACTCCCTACAAACGGTCTATCAAATTTCTCCTTTAGAATATGGAGGAAATTAAACAATTCACTCGAAGAGGATATAATAATACGGTACAATAATTAACTGTAATAACTCAAGCCAGCAGGTACTCTCCACTTCCGATGAAAACGAAAGGAAAACAGTTAGTATACAATCAGCCATGCCAAGTTTTTCGTCTATAACACTTACTGTAGGAGAAGGGTGTACTTGACGAAAATCTAGCTTCAATATGAAAAACTGTGTCATAGAGCTGAAAATGAGTGTCTCATCTTAATGACATTATTTCCTTCATATTGAGACATTCTTTGTATCTGTCTGAAAATTATAAAGTAATTTAAAATAAAATTCTTCATTATCTAGAAACTAGAGTCAGTTGTTATGTTAATCTTCAACCAGGAATCAAGCATCGATGTCATCAGAGGTAGCTACTAAGAGAGTTTGAAGAAAAGTAGGCTATTCAATGAGTAAATTTCGTAGGTCTCCACAAAAACTCAATTTTTGAATATTAAGTCTTTCTCTAACCGATGAATCTACATTATATTTGATGTAGTTACTTCAGGCAGATCTCAGTTCATATTTGAATGTCAAAAGAATTACGGAAAGTATGAAAATTTAGGGAACTGTTCAGCCAATTTTGTGTAAATAGTTGTCTCATTAAACATATGAATAATCGTTTAATGATATTATAATATTGTGGAACATACTATTATTATTCGCAGCGAACTATATAGGTATATAGTCCTCAACTACGCTATCGATTACGCACCTTAGTTAATTGAATAGGTAATCAGAGGAACGATATACTCCACCTCACCGCAGCTGTCAATCACAATTCAGAAGAAAACTAACTCTTGGATTCAGGGCCGGCCTAAGGGGTGTGCGAAGTATGCAGCCGCACACTGAAGCCTTTTGGAGGGGCATTAAATTGATCGGTTTTTGTAAAAAAAAATAATAAATTAGGAAAATTTTAAGAAACTGATTTAAATATTGGGCAGAAATATTTAAACTATACTCGCCGGCATATCATTGGAAGCTTGGACACTAAACAGCTGTACACTCCCCTCTACACCCCTCGCCCAGCGTCGTTGCCAGTTTGTGGATTGAAAAATTAATTCACACAGCTAAAAATTCCAAGCTTCCAATGATTTGCCGCCGACTATAGAAGGAATTTTGTCTTAAAACTATTATAGTTAAAGTTCATGGTAAAACCGAAGATTTACCCGGCTACCCCAATGAGTACTGAAATACAGTAAGTCTGATGCCCTTGACCAAGGTCCAAGGTCAGTAGAACAGTTTGTGACTCATCTTCCTGCCTCCATCCTCCAACCTCCGGCTTTGCTTTTCTAGCCAATTGGCGTCTGAAATTAAGATCGTAGCGCCGGAACGGCTAATATCGGTACTAGAGCATGGGCCATTAATGGATTGTTTACATTGTTTGTAATGCTATTTACGTTCATTTCATTTTGAGTTTTCGAACGTTTAGCTTCGTAATTTGTGTTTTTTTAGACTTCGTATTTTCCAGTGGTTCATTGTGTTTCGATTGAGGACAATATTATCTCTGTTCAACAGTAGATAACCTACCTACATCAAGTTGAAATTTACACTGAGTTTTTATCATTGAACATGAAAATCGATAATAAAATAAAGGAGAGGACGAATAAATTAATTGGTCAGAAGAACTATGTATACATCATGAAAAGGCAGTATGATAGAACATCTATTTATTTAAAAAGTAGAAAACTTTCAAAAGTTTCAAGAAAATATCTGTGACATGTCTACTTTCATTACCAACTGAAGAGGTTTTGAGTATAATGGACAAAACTAAGTACTTACCAGCAAAACTGAAAGAAACAACATGAAATATAAGAAGAATTAACATGAATACTCTGCTTGAATGATTTGAACGTAATGAGTTATTATATTTTTTGAATTTTCCTGACGTATAACAGCTCTCCTAAAAGTACGGTGGACTTCTGAGATTCTGGTTTTTTTTTATAGAATCTCTGTTTTTCCTGGTTATATAATTGAATATTTTAGTTTTTACCTAGCTATAGAATCAAGTTTTATTTCATATTCTTGATGTTATGATAAACTGTTATTTTGGTTGTGCAAATAAACATTATTTATTATTTTTTTTTATAGTATCTCTGGTTGTTACATGAAAGAAAATACAATTATCTAGAATCTCTGGATGATGGCCCAGGTTCAGATTCCGATAAAAGTGAAAGATTTTTCGTTGGAATAGCATTGGACTTCAAAAACCGTAAGTTTTCGGTTAGCTGAAAATTGCACATTATCAGTTGGTATAATTCAACATGGAAAAATCCACAAACTTACTGCGGGGAAAATAATTATTCTCAGTAGACTGTAAAGAACAACTCTTTTTTGTTCACAAGAACAATGAATAGTTAAGCTTTCATTAGTATTTTTGACATAATAGTGGTTATAGTATAAGGAAGAGTACTGAACATATCAAGTCAATCAATAATTAATCAAATTGTCATACATAAATTTAATGTTCTACAAGGCGCAAAAGTGCACAAAAACTGTGTTTTTAGACCTTAAATTTCAAAAAAATCCATACCCCCATGACCGCCCGGCAGGGGCATAAAATTTGAGTCTAGCACACTTGCAATTTCCGCCTTAGACCGGCCCTGCTTGGATTAATGTTTCTCATCGAGTGAATGGCATGAAAAAGGGCAATGTGTTCCTAATCACTACCTCAAGCCATTCCACAAAAATAATTTTAGGACATTTTTGTCCATTTCTTCAAAAATACAGTTGGTAATGATATTCCAACTTCTATAATATGGACCAAGAACTATAGGCCCTCGTTCTCATAGACACAAAAAATACTCAGTGCTCAACTGTAGGAATAGTTACTAATTAACTTTAGATGTCGTGAGTACTGATCTAAGTTTTCAACAAAACTTTCCCTGTTTTTTGCCGCCGAATTATTGTTCATTCACCTATCCAGTGAGTGCTTGAGTTTTTTCATTTCTTGATTTTTCGTAAGCCAGATTACCCGTTTTCGGCCGTATTTTTAACCCTCTATGAAAATTTTAAATATGAATCCTAAAGTTCCGGGAGTTAGGAATTTCTTTTAGGAAATTTCCTCCTGTTTAAGAATATTTTTTTAGATATCAAAAATCTCAATGCGTTTTTGATATATTTGCAAAAAATCAAACCCTTCTTTTTTTCTTTTAGTAAATTATTATAACTTTTACAATTTCCGCAAGAGGAATTTAATTTTTTTCGAAAAACATCTGCATTTTATTCCGAATCAAATGACACCTTGTTTATGTTTTTCCAACACTGCTGAAAAAAGTTGAACATGAAAGCACTTGTTGACTAGGCTAGTAGGCCCGCATTCAGAAAAACCACAACTGCTAGACACTCAAATCGTCACTAGCTGAATGATTGAAAAACATGATTGAATAAGTTATTCATTGAAATAGTGTTTATAGTACAGTAGATTCAGTACAAGCTATCAAAACTGTGAATTTTGGACAATGAGAAATTCAGCTCATATGAACTTTAATAATTTTATAAATCTAATGCATCTACTTGGTAAGTAATGTACTGACGATTAAAATTGAAGGCTAATATTAAACTGAGAAAATTCAATACGTACATTTTTAAAGAGTTTTAAAATGTAGTCAATACCTAGATCATATTATTTGTGTTTTAAAAAAATTGATAATCATTATTATTTTAGAATATTGTAACTATCTATAACTTAAAGATTGGCCTATAAATGAAAAACAGTATAATCGGTTGTTTATCAAAATTTAACACTAAAAACAGATAAAAAACAAAGTATATTGCTTCTAATTTATAGTTAGAATGTATCATCACAAAGTGATGGACAAATCCATCCAGTATTTAAAGATTGAACATTCATTTTCACATTTTGGATTCAATTTCCATTTAAGCTTTTTACATACGGAGGAATCCGTAAACAGGCAAGATCGTCCTCTATATATTGCATGAATTCAATATGATCGGCCATTTTGATATCCAAGTTTGTTTTATTAAGAAAACAGGAACGGCCAACTCCTCAGATCCACTGGGAATCATTTTTTGTGTGGTACCCCGACTTGGTCTGCGACAGAACACTACTGGAAAACGTTCAGAGAAGGGCCCCAGAGGAGTACCCTCCTGCTGTGAAGATAGACTTACCATGGCTCACTTAACCTCCTTCGAACTTCGCCACCTGCGTGGAAACCTGATTATCACATTTGAAATATTAAAATCCAATTTCGATAATCTCGACGTGATGTTCACTGTTACTCAGGACGAAAGCCTCAGAGGTCATGAGTTCAAGCTCAAAAAAGGCGGGAGCAGCAGAGCTCCATCATTAAAGTCGTATTTTTCGCGAGAAATACATTGCGTTGAGATACGATTCTAATGGATAGTATTATATTTCGAAAAATCACGCTTCAAGCAAACCGACTTGAAAAAAAAATTATTTTATTAAAAAAAATTGACGAACTGCATCGTGGTTTGAGAAAAAAGTCCCTGTATTGTGAAAACAAATTCGCGAAGTGCATCGCGTACTGAAGGCAGATCGAGATGCAATTCCAACAGAATAGTCACCACGAAATGCAGTGCGGTGGAGAAAAAGATTTGAAACCAAAAAAGTATTTCAAGTTAACATAAACTTACTTTACGTACCAAACTTCAACCCTTTAACTCAATCTGCAGAAACTGTGGAGTACGACAATTTTTCAAAAACCACGGAAAAATAAATATCTAAAAATGGCTGCGGTTGAAAAAATTCCACCAAATTTCGATAGTTTTGTTCTGCAACGAAAACAATCTCATCAGGTACCACATTTCAGCTCATTCATATATATATATATATAGATTTTTCGAAAATCGTGGTCTAGGAGGTCTAAAACGGATGGGAAAAATACTCCCGCACCTGACTGCTTTCCTTCGATACATTGCAATAGTATGTATTTGATTGAATAAATTACGACTAAAAAGAGAACTTTTCTAATAGATTAAGACAGAACTTTTCATCAAATAAAATATTAGAATTGATTTACAATTATGTCTAAACTTGTTGTGTATGCATCTGTGTCAGAAAAAGCGTTGGTTATTGAATTTTATTTTGAACGTATTTGTACGTAACAAAAGAAAATTAGTTTATCCAAGAAAAGTAAAACGTATCATTTAAACAATGTGGGAAGAAGAGTTTCTATTTATTATAGTAAAAGATAAATGTGTGTGCCTTATTTGTCGTGCTTCGGTGGCATTGCTTAAGCGTGGAGACTTAGAAAGGCATAATAAAACTATGTATAATAACTATGAGATTGATTTTCCATAAAAAATTGAGTTAAGAAAACGAAAAGTTCAAGAGTTAAAGAGTGGTTTGAGAGCAGAGCAATCCATGTTCAGTAAACCAGCAAACAAACAGAAGCTGCAACAATTGCCTCTTTTAAAATTTCTCACATACTGGCAAAACACAAGAAACCCTTCGATATTTAAAGAAGCATTTATTGAAGCATCTGATTTATTATTTCGTGACTTCAAAAATAAAACAGAGTTAATGTCTGCTATTAAAGAGGTTCAGCTATCTCGTCCGAATGTACTAGGCGTGTGGAAATCATGGGCAGGGATTTGGAGAATAAACTGAAAAGTGATGTTGCTGATTGCAAGTATTTTTCTTTGCAGTTTGACGGGTCCACTGATATAGCAGATACCGCCCAGTTAGGTGTATTCATTCGAATGGTATTTTCTGATATATCAGTTAAAGAATAATTGTTAACAATGCTTCCATTGAGAGAAAAAACTCGCGGCAGGATATCTACGAAGCTTTTTACATTTTGTAAAAAAGTGTGTCTTTCCCATTTATAAACTCATTTGCATAACAACAGATGGAGCGCCATGTATGACTGGCAATAAAATTGGGTTTGTTGCAATTTGTCGAGCTGAAGACGATTTTCCATCGTTTTTCTCTCATTCCATTGCATCATACATCAGCAAGTGCTATGCTCGAAAATACTGAATATAAAAGATGTCATGGACATTGCCACGAAGATTGTGAATTCCATTCGTGCACGTAGCTTGCAACGGCGACTCTTCAAAGTGCAGTTGGAAACCAGCGAGTCTGCTGATCACATAGATTTGATGCTTCACACAGATGTAAGATGATTGAGTCGCGGGAAATTTTAAGAAAGGTTTCAAGAATTACTACCTGAAATAAGTGCCTTTTTGGAAGAACGAGGTGACGACACTGAAATACTCAGAGACAAAACGTAACTCTGTGATTTAGCTTTCTTATCAGATATCACAAGTCATTTAAATACCATCAACTTGGAGCTTCAAGGTAAAAGTGAAACGATTATTGACTTAATAAGTTCAGTGAATGCTTTCAAAAATAAATTGAAGCTACTGATTCAACAACTGAATCGAAATAACTTGAATAGTTTCCAGCATTGAAAGCAAGAAGAAGTACTAACTCAAGTTCGATATTCACGAGGCCGAGCTAAGACACCTTTTGGATGAGTTCGAAAGACGATTCTCTGATTTCGACAAACTGAAAAATATTGTCACTTTCATGAGTTATCCATTTTCTTGCGAAGATGTTGAAGAAGTTTCTAGTGAACTATCGAACACTTTTAATATGGAAAATACTTCTAAAAATGAGGTATTGCAGATGATTTCCGATGTACATCTTGAAGCCAGAGCATCTGATATGAAATTTTGGTCCCTTATAACTCAAGAAAGATACCCGAATTTGAAAGTGAAGTAGCTCTTCAATTGACATGATTGTTCGGATCAACATATTTGTGTGAGTCAGCATCAGAAATGAAAATTATTAAATCAAAATATCGCAATCGGCTACCGACGAACACCTGACATCATGCTTGAGGTTGGCACTTAGTATTTACGTTCCGTCTTATTTAAAGTACGCTGATGATATGCAGTGCCATGTGTCAACGTCCAGAGAGTAATTGTCATTTTGTGCTTTATTCTTATATGTATGTTTTGTTGCGAAGTGCAATAAATGATATTCTTCAAGGTATTTGTTTCTTTTTTAGTAACATTAAGTTGGTCGATCGCTTTTCACGTAAATATTTTGTGGTAGATCTCCAGCACTGTGAGTCTGTCTTAGCTCCTTCCACAAAGCCATTCAAAATAGGCTAGACAGTTTTCAATGAGAATAGATAATATTGTTTATTTCTTTTATCGTAGAATATTATATTGCTCTCATTTCTTTTTGGTAGGTACGTATTGTATTCTTTTCATATTCATTTCATTTGGAATGTACATGCTAGTATGTCAATTATATTGTAATTTCTCTGGTTTTTGCATAACAAGAACCTGTCCCTCTGCCATATGTAATAATAATAATAACTTCACAACCATTAATTATTTGAGTTATGTTAACAATCTAGATAATGTCTAATTCCCTTTAATTAAAATGGACTCTCTACTCAACTGTAATGTATTACATCTTCCTGAATTTCAAACAGAGCATGACTGCTCATTCCTGACTATACGTACCTACCTACTCTGTACTTTTATGGAGTATGGAGTTTCGGCTTATTCATGTCTTCGCACGCATGAAACATTGTTGTATATAGTATAGGAAATACTTTGGATTCGTTAACTTTTCCTGATTATTATCATTAATAATATATATAGCTTTGATATAAAAACATTATTGTCGATTCATGACAATATAGCAAATACCATTCCATGGATAAGTAAATCTCTTACAGACTTTGGAAGAAGAACGATATAATTATTATAAAAAGACTTTTTTCGTATTTTCTTTATTTGGCTAATGTACTCCTAGTTTGATTGAAGAATAATATTTATATCATGAACTCTTTGGAATTTATTATATTTATGAGATATTTTAAACATTACAGGTTGCAATCGATCAATAGTTTTCATGAAGTCTAAATTATTATGAAAATATTTTAAAATTGAATGATTGAAATATTTGAATACATTCAACGGATTTAAGACGTCTTCAAACAGATACCAGATATAAAATCATTGGAAAACCTTTATAATAATACAACCACCAATTCTCCGTCTCTTGTGAAAAACACAAATTCGTCATATCTGCCAAGACTTTGGCAATTAAATCATGTAAAATATTCTAAATGATTATGGTCAATATCACATAAACTGAATAAGGAAAATTCTGCCAATTCTTCCGAGGGATATGATTGGTAGTATTTTCCCATAAAATACATAATATTGCAATTTATCGAAGGAAACCAGTCAGGTGTTGGAGTAGTTTTTTTATCCGCTTAAGATCTCCAGAACACGATTTTCGAAAAGAATATGACTGATTATATATATATATATATATATATATATATATATATATATATATATATATATATATATATATATATATATATATATATATATATATATATTTATCTTCTTCTTCCTAAAGTGCCAAGCAGATTCCTGCGTAGGCGACCGTCTATTTACATCCTGTCAGATTTCTCTATTTAGAGCAGCATTTTGGAGAGACATAAAGTCGTGTATTCCTGTCCATTGTCGAATGTTCCTGAGCCATGAAAGTTTTTTCCTTCCTATTCCCCTTCTTCCTTCGATTTTTCCTTGGAGGATAAGACGTTGGAATTCGTAACGAGGACCACGCAGGATGTGACCCAGATAGGAAGTCTTTCTCTTCTTAATGGCGTCAAATAGTTCACGGCTGGTCAGACCGGCTCTTCTAAGGACTTCTTCATTTCTTACCAGATCTGTCCAAGGGATCCTAAACATTCTTCTAAGAGTCCACATTTCAAATGCCTCCAATCTGTTTATCGAGGTTACTTTAAGAGTCCAGGCTTCGACACCATACAACAGGACGGACCATACATAGCACTTAACCATTCTGTATCTGAGTTGAAAGCTGAGATCATCATTTGTTAGGAATTTTTTAAGTTTAAGGAAGGTTGATCGAGCTTGTTCAATTCTGCTTCTGATCTCGACTTCTGGATCCCATTTGTTGGTAACGAGGCAGCCCAGGTATTTAAATTTAGTAACTTCCTCTACTAGAATGCCGTTTAGGTATAAAGGGGTGGCGGGGATGTTATTTTTGCTAACCACCATAAACTTGGTTTTTTTTAAGTTAATTTTTAGGCCCAGGTGCTCACTTTTCTCTTGAACCATATGCAGTAGTGCTTGAAGGTCGTTTGCGTTGTCTGCTAAGATTACTGTGTCGTCCGCGTATCTAATATTATTAATTGGGATGCCATTTACTTTTATACCAATTGTACACATTGACATTACCTCGGCAAACGCTCTTTCTACGTACAGGTTAAATAGCATAGGTGAGAGAATACATCCTTGCCTTACTCCTTTCTTTATTACAATGTCTTCGGTGGTTTTAAAATTTTGAAACCTTACTTCGGCAGATTGGTTCCAGTACAAGCTAGCTATTATTCTGATATCCTTATTGTCCAGTCCTAATTCCTGTAAGTATCTTATCAACAGGTCGTGTTTCACATTGTCGAACGCTTTCTCGTAGTCACACCATGAATACCATGAATACATCCTTTCTCTGGTCGAGGCAGTTCTGAACCAGTGTTTGTAAACTAAATATAGCTTCTCTCGTGCCAAGCCCATTCTTAAATCCAAACTGACTGGACCCACTGGCTGCTTCACATTTTTTAAATAGCCTAGTATGTAGGATGCGTAAAAAGAGTTTTAAAAAATGGCTCATGAGGCTTATCAGTCGGTAATCCTTACACAATTTTGCATTGGCCGTCTTTGGAAGAGTGATGAACGTGGATCTCAGCCAGTCTTTAGGGAGTTGTCCGGTGTCATATATGATGTTGAAAAACTTGACTAATTTTTTCATGTTATTTACGTTTAGCATGTGTATAGTCTCTGCACACATATTGTCTGGTCCGGGTGCTTTGTTGTTCTTCATTAGTTTTATGGCATACCTTACCTCACTTTCCAGTATGCTCGGCCCCTCCGGTGTATTGTTAATAACTTCGGACGTATTCTGCGTTCTGTCGTCATTGAAAAGGTTGGCCACGTATGATTTCCAGGTTTCCTGTAACTCGTCTGGGTCTATGATCGGTTCATTTTGATCATTTCTAAGAGTGGTTGTAGGTCTTTTGTTGTAGATGCCAACAACTTCTTTTACTTTTTTGTGTAGTTGAAAACTGTCCCCCATACGAAAAAAGTTCTCAGCCTCCTCGCAACGCTCCGTTAGACATTTCTCTTTTGCCAATCTTATCTCGTTTCGAATTCTTCTTTGATAAGAAGTATAACCATCATGGTCTTCATTGACTTTGCATTCCCTGCGACTCTCCATTAGTTGTAAGATATTCTCCGTCATCCATTCCTTATTTGCTGTGACTCTTGGTTGCAGAAGAAATGTATTATTTGCTGTTTCGAATGATTCTTTGATGCTCGCCCACATTTCTTCAACGTCTTCTGAGTTTAATAATATATATATATATATATATATATATATATATATATATATATATATATATATATATATATATATATATATATATATATATATATATTATATATATATATATTTATATATATATATATATATATATATTTATTTATATATATATATATATATATATATATATATATATATATATATATATATATATGTATATATACATATATGCATATATATATATATATATATATATATATATATATATATATATATATATATATATATATATGTATATATATATATATATATATTTTTTTTTTTTTTTTTTTTCTCTGCACACATTGGCATCTTCAGCGGCTCCTAACGAGATTAATGAGCTGAAATTTGGTACCTGAGATTTTTTTCGTTGCAGAACGAAAGCATCAGAATTTGGTAAAATTTTTCCAATCGCCGCCATTTTCACGTAGATATTTGTTGTTTTTTCGAGGATTTTGAATTGCCAAACGCCACAGATTCTGCCGATTGAGTTAGAGGGTTGAAGTTTAGTACGTACCTAGATTGAATTTATGTTGACAAGATCCATTTTTGTTTCAACTCTTTTTCACAACCGCGATGCATTTCGTGGAGACTATTCCTTTCAAATTGCATCTCGATCAGTTTCGCCATCAGTACGCGATGCACTTCTCGAATTTTTTTTTATGATAGAGGATTGAAATTTGGTGTGTGGATTGAGTTGATGTTGAGGTGCGTTCTTTCGTTGGTTTCAACTTTTTTCCTGAACCACGATGAAGTTCGCGAATTTTTTTTCAGTAAAATAAATTATTTTCTACTTTTCAATTCGGTTTGATATAAGAATGATGCATATCGCGTGAAAAATACGACCTTAGTAATAGAGCTCTGCTGCTCACGAGTTTTTCATATATATATATATATATATATATATATATATATGAAAAACTTGGTTCTCGGGATGAACCGCGTAAAAGATTTGAAAAATCTCGACGTTTCGGCTCCTTTTGCGAAGTCATCTTCAGGAGAATTAGAAGCGAAAATAATTCAGATACGTGGCCTCAATCTGCCTACTCCACGAATCGAATTAGGAGGAATCGGAAATAATACGATTGCGTGGTCTCAACCTGCCTACTCCACCAACCGTACTGCTTCCTGTCAACTCTGAAGTCTCAACCTGCCTACTCTTCAGCGTCAACTGACGGGCCGATCGTCGCGTGGCCGTATTTATAGGGAAGGGGGGCGGGTACTCCATTGACGTAGTTATTGACGTAGTATTGACGTCAATGGGGTATTCACGCACGGTACCAGTTCGGGATGCACTCCGATTGGGTGTGACACGGCGACCGCTGAGAAGCGGCTTCCATGCTGATGGGAGTCTGTGACTGTCATCTCTGGTGTTCAAACAATTTGGACGTTTTTCTATTTCTACAGCTTCACGAAAAATTCGGGATTTGAAAGATCGGACGGGAGCAATAGTTCTTGTATTGGGGAAATCGATAATGTGGCCTGTTTGGGTGTGATGTTGGGAAAGGGCGTTGGTGATATCTGAATGTCTTACTGAAAGTGAATGTTCCTTGGCACGGACCTGAATTCGTCGGTTCGTTTGTCCTATATAAGAACTAGGACAATTGGAACAGGGAATCTCATAAACACCGTGATTTTCGTTAGGAATTTTATTCTTGACGGATCTGACCAGATGGGAGAGTTTTTGTTGGGTGGTGAATATTGTTTTGATGTTTGTGTTTTTGAGAGATCTTGCGATCTTATCTGTTACTCCTTTGATGTAAGGAAGGAATAATTTAGGTGTAGATTCTTGGTCAGTGGGATTGGAACGTGGTAGAGGTGGGGTGATGTTTGTGTGTTTGCGTATGTTCTTGTTGATTTGATATGTGTTGTAACCGTTCTGTAATAATATATGTTTTAGAGTCTTGAGTTATATATATATATATATATATATATATATATATATATATATATATATATATATATATATATATATATATATATAAATATATATATATATATATATATATATATAATATATATATACATACACCACTGTAGTGGAGTAGACCTAGACACCTTCATCCCAATGAGTATTTGTTCTCACGATGGAATTCTGCATTTCCGATCAAAAAGTGAATTGTTGGTTTCTTTGGCGAAGGGCATAATGGGTTGTTATCCATATAGCAGTTCAGCTGCGATTTTTATTGGAAAACATATAAGAAATATGTCAATTCACTCCGAGTCAAGTAAGCTGCACTAAAGAGGCCTAATGAGATCTAAACAGCTGTATGCAGATCTTGAGTCGAGGTGACTTGAGATTTTCTATAGTTCACTATTGCGTTATGAATGCAGATTTCGCTTCGCGGAATACATATCACCCGCGTGGGCGATTGTTTTGATAATTTTGAATTATTGAGGAATTTTCCTTGTTCGCTTCATGTGATATCTAATAATTCATCAACTCAATATCTAAATAATTGTTTTCCCTTTTGGGGTAACCGAGATTTCAGTTGAAACACCTAGATTTCTGGGATTGAGGTGGTTTAAAAAAATTAAACAAATTTTCTGTAAAAATTGTTTATTATTCATAAAAATTATCGTGATGTATTCTCAAATTTCTCGAATAATTTATTCCGACAGTGGGATTATCGACTACTAGCCATTTGGCCCCAGTGTTCAAGGAAACCCACAAAAACTTGAACCTAGTAGTGAAAAAAATTAAATTTTAAAAAACTTGAAATTTGTTAAACACTCATGAAAAAATAAAGACTTTCTATTAGATTACATGCTCATGCGTTTCATAGTTATGAGTAAATTTTTTTAATCTACGCGTAGCTGATGATTTATACCTAAATTTAGATGATAGCAATAGTCCAGTCGAGATGTACCGGGTGTCTGATTAAGAGAGGCACGCGGCTGTATCTCACAAACTACTCGTCGTAGAGACTTACGGTAAAAAATTTTATGACCAAAGTGGGCAACAGAAAATCCTGGAAATTATTTTCAGGTTTCTAAGATGGACGCCAGGGGGCGTAACCGCCATCTGAAACTTTTAAAGTGATTTTTTTCTGAAATTCATCTAGTGAATATACCAAAAAAATATTTTCTGTTTGAAGCTGAGCTTCATTCGAGTCATTTTTATTTGACACTTTTTGACGTATCTATTGAAATGAAGTGGTGGGGGGTAATTCAATGTTTTTTTGAATAAACAGCTGTAACTCCTGAACGACTGAACGGATTTCAACAACGTTAATCTCGTTGGAAAACGCATTTATTGCTTCATCGAAAACATTTTATCTGTGGTGTGTCAAATTTTTAGTTATGCCGGTAGAGAGCGTTTTTTGATATAATAACAGGAAATTGATAATTTCTCTAAAAAATTAAATGCAATAACATAACTTTTTTTCCATGAAAATGTATTATGATGATGCCAAAATAAGCTAGTGAAAACCGTATCTCAATATATTATTCCTAGCCTAAAATATCGAAGAAAGAAAATTTAGTTATCATATGATTAAAAAAGACGCCATCACACCGGTTTTTATTTTCATTTATCTATATTTTTCCAAGAATCAATAATGAAATTTCATCATTCAATGATTATCATATAGGTACTAGTATTCTTAATTCAACAAAATTTTATAAAATCGTTTAGGGGCATAATAATCAATAAATATAATTTGTGAAAGTGCAAGAAGGTAGTCAGAATAAGAAGAGAAGGCCATGAAGGAAAAATAAATGCCTAAAATCAATTTGTCAACAAATATTAAAAATGAACTTATAATGGCAGTGTAATGAGTTTTTGTGGCACACACAAGTAAGGACTGAAAACTATTGAAATGCATTTACGAACGATGAAGATGTTGATATGTTTGCGGTATATTTTGAAAGTTTTCAAAATGCGGCAATGGCATAAAGATTATATGGAACTCGATTTCCAAATTGGCGTTCACGCCATGCGAGAATTTGTTGGGCATATTTGAAGAAAATTGAGAATTTTCATATGAAATTTATAGGGTCGAAGCTGCCAGTATTACACAAATTTCGGACTAAACGCGGAAAAATTCTCGCATGGCGTAGACGCCGAATATAGAGCACTGTATATTCTTTGTGCCAATGCCACATTTTGAAGAATTTCAAAATATACCGTCGGTGATATCAACAGCTTCATAGTTTGTAAAATGTATTTCAATCTTTTTCAATCCTTGCTTCTGTGTGCCACAAAAACTTATTAAACTGCCACTATTTGTATAATTTTAGTATTTGTTGACAAGTTGATTTTAGGCATATGATTTTCCTCCACGGGTTGCTCTTCATATACTGACTACATTGCACTTGCATATTATTACATTGGTTATTATGCTCCCACTCGATTTTTTTCTGAAGTTTTTGAAATAAGAATGTTATTTTTGAAAATCATAAAATTATTAAATTTCGTCATTGATTCTTGGAAAAAATACAGATAAATGAAAATAAATACCGGTGTAATGGCATCTTTTTGAATCATATGATAACTAAATTTTCTTTCTTCGATATTTTAGGCTAGGAATAAGGTATCGAGATACGGTTTTTACTAGCTTATTTTGGCATCATCACAATACATTTTTAAGGAAAAAAATTTATGCTATTGCATTTAATTTTTCAGAGAAATTAGCAATTTTCTGTTATCATATCAAAAAACGCTCTCTACCGGCATAACTAAAAATTTGACAGACCACAGATAAAATGTTTTCAATGAAGCAATACATGCTTTTCCCAACGATATCAACTTTGTCGAAATCCGTTCAGTCGTTCAGGAGTTACAGCTGTTTATTTCAAAAAACATTGAATCAACCCCCACCACTTCATTTCAATAGATACGTCAAAAAGTGTCAAATAAAAATGACTCGAATGAAGCTCAGCTTCAAACAGAAAATATTTTTTTGTTATATTCACTAGATGAATTTCAGAAAAAAATCACTTTAAAAGTTTCAGATGGCGGCTACGCCCCCTGACGGCCATCTTAGAAACCTAAAAATAATTTCCAGGATTTTCTGTTAGCCACTTTGGTTATAAAAATTTTTACCGTAAGTCTCTACGACGTATAGTTTGTGAGATACAGCCGCGCGACTCTCTTAATCAGACACCCGGTACATCCGTGCTTGCAAAAATTACGGTCGATCTGATTTTTGTATATGTTGTTAGGATCTGAACTCCTATTAAAAAACCAAATTTGCAATTTGTGCTGTGCGAGCGACCCTGTACCCAACAAACCATGAGATTTTCCATTTTTTTTTTTAGTTTCTGCTCAATATCTCAATGAAGTAAGCGCCTGTCCGGTATAGTCATCCTTCATACTTTTAATGTAGACTAAATTTACTACAGTTTGAGACCAGTGTCAGCTTCATAGTCATTGGTTTAGAAGATACAGTTCTTCTAAAATGAGCTATTTTTTCCAAAGAGTCAATTTTTTTCGTAATGGTCATTTATTTTGTGAAATATCTTCTAAAATACGCATCCCACGTCAAATTGAAATTAAGTTATGGTAAATTTAATTAGCTTTCATTTGAGATCAGACTGGTACCTGTAGACCCAGTAGTTCTCTCAAAAATGGTAGATAACCAAAAACAGAAACCATCGTGGAATATATCTGCACACAAGTGTATGACACCAGTCAATATCTCCCCTCAGACGATTTCTTAAACGATTATTGATTATGTCATCCCTGAGTTAGAACAGCTATTTTTTGACTAATGTCCTCTTGAACAAGCTTGGCCTTCTTGAAGCGTGGGAGAAGTGTGTGTCATTTTCTCATGCTCTATTAGCTGCTTTACGACCTAGATCTTCTGTTTCCTCCCTTCTGATTGGAATTGATATCTACTTTCACCGAAAATATCGATCCAACCATCTGGTAAATATGTGTGCTACGCTGAAGTTCTCCTGTGCTTATTCAGAAGCTGTGCAGCTTGAAGCTTCGTCGATCTTATTAGATGAATGCTCACCACCAATAGGAAGTGGTGCTTTTATCGGACGTGAACGTTAACACGCTGGATGGTGATAACACATTTCATGGGATGGAAGGCATTATGTGCATGACCCCCTGGGAAGCAGTAAGTAAAAACATACCACGTATACAGAACTATGTGCGATCACCAGGGACGGTAGTATTCACCTACGATGCCACCTCAGCACCATTTGGTCAAGGAAATATCAAAATCACCACACTCCTGAGCAAAAGAGAACTTCCTGCTGAGCAAGTGGAGGTATTCCTTCAGCCAGACTCCACCACACAAGCCGTGAAAGAAGCAGGCACCAAGTGCTTTTTGGCTCTATATGGGTATGACACTACAAGGGATACTTTTGATTTCCTGAGGTATAAGTCGTTTGTCAATTCAACGAGCATAAACCTCGCCCGATTGCCGCCGACTAAAGATGCCGCAGGCAACCATGCAGCAAGATGCTACCCCCCAGTCGGAAGTGGCAGGGAGTTAACTTGAATCCCACTAATTGGGGGAGGAAGCTGTCTTCTCAGGGACTCACGCCCATCCCCCCAAGGATCCCACACCTCCTACCCTTCTGCGCAATATTTCATGTTAATGCAAGACAGGGTGCTCTAGGAGATGATCGTGCAGAAAGGCTGGACTCCACTGATTAGTCCTCTGACAGTCATGCGGTGGCAAATTGTGCATTAACGTCCCGGATATGGAGCTGAAATATACGAACGATGAATATCAGTCCATCAGAGCAATCGAGACAACATCTTCGTGCGATCCCAATACCGGCTTTCTGAGATGAAAAGAAAGGCATGATTTGGCTACCAAAACACTATACCCACATGATTTATATTATGTTTCTTGTTTGTGTTAATGTAATTTGTCCTTATATATAAATTATTTTTTTCTTTTTTCATCAATCAGTTTTTTAACGATTACAAAAATAAATAAATTTTACTTTTTAATGAATAATACCATAAAAATACGTAAAATAATTTATTTGCATTTCCCCCCAAAACCCGCTCATTACTGTTTTTGGTTATCTGCCGGTGGATCTACCAGGTACCAAACTGGTCTCAAATGAAAGCAAATTAAATTTATTACAACTTCATTTATAAAATATATAATAATATTCAATAATGTATGTAACATTTGACGTGGAATGGGAATTTTAGAAGATATTTCACAAAAAAAATGACCATTTCAAAAAAATTTCACTGTTTGGTAAAAAATGTCTATTTTCGAAAAACTGTATCTTGGAAACCAATGCCTGTATAAAACTAGCCTGATATAGCAAATGTAATCTACCCCAAAAGTATGTAGAGTGACTATACCTATCAGACCGCCTTCTTTCACTGAGATATTGAGCAAAAACTAAAAAAAGTCAGGTCTGACAACATATAAAAAATTCCGAACGACCAGACCTTTTACAAGCACGACCCCCTTTTCATGTTTAACTTGAGTAGACTGCAATGATTAATGTTCAAAATTGTTCTTCTGATATAGCCACAAGATCAATTTGAATTGTGACCATTTCGTCTATTTTTCTGTTGCTTTTTTTATAATTACTTTGTTCGAGTGAATGAAAGATCAGGATAGTGAAGATGGAAAATTTCCATTAAAAATAGGCGTTTATGATTCCAATACTTGGAATAAATGATATTTTTTGAAAATAATGATTTACAAATTGATTAACTGATATTTAAGGTATAAAATAATGAACAAGCATGCAACAACTTTCGAGAGTCAAGTTTGAAACGATCTCGACTTTTCAATATCATATAATTTTTGAGACCAATATTTGAAAAAAAATTATTTGATGACTCCTTGTGTCTAATTTTCAAGACTTAGGCTACAAACTTGGTAAAATGATTGCTTTCCAACTACTGGTCGTGAATCTAATCACTGAGAGAAAATATCAAACTCTATATTAATATGGGAAGAGAAAACATTGTACTCCTCTTTAAACATAGCACGTGCAAGAAGGAATGTGAGATTGTGCATAGTTCAAGTCTATATAGAGAACTGCACAGAGCTAAAATTTATATATAATAACTAATATGTGTTACCTACATTAAATTAAATTTTTGAAAAATTGTGTTTTGTAGGAAAACTACTCTGGTGCCTTCTCCTGTATATATAATCATTGTTTGCAATCGTAGTGCCAATATCAAGCACATAACATTCAAACTCAGAGATTTAATGAGTTACGGTTGAACTTGAACCACTAGGATACCACTAGTATTTCTATAAAATATAAATATTAAATTATGTTGAAGATGACACCAAAAAAAGAGCTTAAATTTATTAAATTTATTGGTCCTTAATTGATAAAGCCGATACCTGATGTAATGAAATAACGGATTAATAACAATTTACACGTATATTAAAAACAACAATGCATGACGTACATTTCGGCGAGACTTCACTTTCTTCGGATGCTAGATGCAAACTGATTGCATAACTCGAATACATTCCGTAATAACAAAGATGCAGATAACAAATTAGGTAAAAAGGCTAAATACAGTGATGTATAGAAATAATTCGGGATATAAGGGAGGGAATTAAACTGCTCAGGTTGTTCCGTGATTTTGAAAATATTAAGAAGGGGGCTTGTAGTATGGTCAATATGGCTATTCAATAAGAGGCCTGAATATTTGAATACATTAATCTGTAGCGATTCTAGAACATTTAGTTTTATCCCCTTTTTCAGCATTTAATATTTCGAAATCTGAATTGAATGTGCGATTTTCATAGAATAAATGGTTTGCATAATATGAATCCGATTTTTGATTATCGAAGCTCCGTTTATGTTCTGAAATCTTCTGAAAGTTCTACCACCATAAAACTTATCGCAACTGCCACATTTTTTTATACTCTTGATTTATTGTTATTGTGGAATTTTGATTTATTATCCTTTATATGTTTTCCTAAGTTATTTCCCGCACTTTAAGCAATGTTGATATTGTGCCTAGATATAAATGAATTGGGTTTTTTACTTGAGTCTCCGAAATAAGTTATGCTGTTATATTTGAAATTATTCCTACCTTTTTGAAATTCATCCAACCTATTATTTTGGGGTTAATTATTATTTACGGCAATTTGTTTAATTATGTTCTTCTCCATGTTGAAATTATTGTTAAAAAGCAGAATATTCACTAAAAGATGAACCATACTATTAAAAGCTGCAATTTTGTGTTGAAATTAATGTACGGAAATAATAGGTATGTGTGACGTTATCAGTTTGTGATAGTGGAAAATTGAGAAGCTATGTTTATTATCCAATTTTGTTATCTTACATTGAAAGTTCAAGTAAAAAACTCAAATAACATTTATCTCAGAACAATATCAGCATTGCTTACCGTACCCGAAATAACTTGAGAAAACATAAAGAATAATAAATCAAAAATTCCCAAAAACAATAAGTCAGGAGGATATAAAATTAAACGTGGTAGTTGTGATGAGTTTTATATTGGTAGAACTAGCAGACCAGAATTTCAAAACATAGACGGAGCTTTATTGATAAAAAATCGGATTCATGTTATATCACCCACTCAATTCAGACTTTGTAGTATTAAATACGTAAAATAACGGAATGAAACTAAATTTTTTAGAATCGCTACAGATTACTTAATGAATATAGCCAGATAAACCATAGTACAAAACTCCTTCTAAATCTCTTCAAAATTAGGAAACTACCTGAATAGCAGTTTAATATAGAATTCTCTGCCTCACTAGTTATTTGTATATATCACATATTTTGCTTTTAGCATCCGAAAAATATGAAATTTCACCGAAACGAACTTCATGCGTTATTGTTCTCAATATTCGTGTAAATTGTTATTCAACCATTGTTTCAATAAACATGATGGCTTAATATACGTCAAGGTATACTCTATTTTTTTATTCCATTTAAACTTAACTTTCATCACAAAATGCTGAATTAAGCCGTTTTCGATACCCTTGTATAACACAAATCAAAGATTTTAAATCAATAGTCAAAAGTGGGTTTAAATTGGAAATAGAAATTTTGTCATTATTCATCTTCCTGTATCTCAGAAATAATTTATAGGATTTTATTTTTATCGAGATTTTTCCAAGGATCTTCGGATTTTGTTACATTATATGTACCGGGTGTCTGATTAAGAGAGGCACCCGGTACATATAATGTAACAAAATCCGAAGATCCTTGGAAAAATCTCGATAAAAATAAAATCCTATAAATTATTTCTGTCTGATTAAGACAGGGGGGTTTGATTAAGAGAGGCACCCGACTATATCTCAGAAACTATTCGTCGTAGAGACTTACAGTAAAAATTTTTATAACTAAAGTGGCCAACAGAAAATCCTGGAAATTATTTTTCAGGTTTCTAAGATGGCCTCCAGGGGGCGTAACCGCCATCTGAAACTTTCAAAGAGATATTTTTCTGAAATTCATCTAGTAAATATTGTGAGTTCATAGCTCGAAACATGTCGACTTTTTATTACTGTTAAATACAGTATCTAAATATTTTTTATATTGTGAAACATAAGCCAAGTGTTTTTATTTTAAAGTTTATACTTTATTCTTTATGATGTTTCACCAAGTGATGTGCGAGAATTCAATCTCAGTTATTAAAAATACTAAAATGATACATATAGTGGCAGTTTAATGAGTTTTTGTGGCACACAGAAGTAAGGATTGAAAATGATTGAAATGTCTTTTACAAACGATGAAGCTGTTGCTATCACTGCGGTATATTTTGAATTTCTTCAAAATGTGGCGTTGGCACAGAGAATATACAGAGCTCTATATTCGGCGATTACACTATGCGAGAATTTTTCAGCGTTTAGTCCGAAATTTGCGTAGGTATAATACTGGCAGCTTCGACCCTATGAATTTCAGATGAAAATTCTCTATTTTCTTCAAATATGCCCAACAAACTCTCGCATGGCGTGAACGCCGATTTGGAAATCAAATTCTGTATAATCTTTGTGCCAATGCCGCATTTTGAAGACATTCAAAATATACCGCAAATATATCAAAACTTCATTTTTCGTAAATGCATTTCAATAGTTTTCAGTCCTTACTTGTGTATGCCACAAAAACTCATTACACTGCCATTATAAGTTCATTTTTAATATTTCTTGACAAGTTATATATACATATTCTGATTACCTTCTTGCACTTTCATAAATAATATTCATTTATTTTTATGTCCCTAAACGATTTTATAAGACTTTTTTGAACTAAGAATACTAGTACCTATTTGATAATCATTGGATTATGAAATTTCATCATTGATTTTTGGAAAGAGGCAAATAAATAAAAATAAATACAGGTGTAAAGGCGTCTTTTTAAAATTACGTGATAAGTAATATTTCTTTTTTCGATATTTTAGGCTAGGAATAAGATAACGAGATACGGTTCTCACTAGCCTATTTTGACATCATCATACTACATTTTTATGGAAAAAAAAGTCATGTTACTGTATTTAGTTTTTTAGAGAAAGTATCAATTTTCTGTTATTATATAAAAAACGCTGTCTACCGGCAGAACTTAAAATTTGACAGACCACAGATAATATGGTTTTGATGAAGCAATAAATGCTTTTCCTAACGAGATCAACTTTGTTGGAAATCGTTCAGTCGTTCAGAAGTTACAGCTGTTTATTCAAAAAAAACATTGAATCAACCCCCACCACTTCATTTCAATAGATACGTCAAAAAGTGTCAAACAAAAATGACTCGAATGAAGCTCAGCTTTAAACAGAAAATATTGTTTTGGTATATTCGCAAGATGAATTTCAGAAAAAATCAATTTAAAAGTTTCAGATGGCGGTTACGCCTCCTGGCGGCCATCTTAGAAACCTGAAAATAATTTCTAGGATTTTCTGTTGGCCACTTTGGTCATAACATTTTTTACCGTAATTCTCTACGACGAATAGTTTCTGAGATATAGCCGGGTAACTCTCTTAATTACCCGGTACATACTTAGTTCAATCCACTACTGCTATTATCGATAAAAAAATATTTTTTTAAATGTCAGTGAAAAAATAACGTACTTAGTAAACTGGATTTTTTCTGATAACATGCTCACACATCCACTTCCTTCGAAGAAGTATCTAATGATTTTTGATCTATATATAATTTCATTGAGATTATATTAATGATATGAGTGTACAAGACGATAGTTACTAACATTCATAGTTGAAAATATTCTGAATGATTGATGAATTATGAGCTTTTAATAAAATACATGCCTATTTTACAATATTGCTTGGCTATTCTGAAGTTCTCAGAGTAAAGGAAACATAATGTGAAATAAACTGAAAAAAGGTAGGTAAAATAAAAAAAAGGTTGGGGATAGGTAGGTACATGAACAAAAGCAAAAAACATGATGCATGATCATGCATGTATAGTTAAAACAATTTCAAAAATTCTTTTTTAATTTTTGGAAGAGATGTAATTTCCTTTATTAATTTTACCTGAGAATTTAATATTTGTGAACGAGAGAAAATGTTAGTCTATTTTCAACACGAGTCAAATAGTGATCAAATATTTGTATTTGAGAAAATTACGACAGAAGCCTGTACTTAAAGATACCTAATTATTTTTTCAATTTATTTTATTATCGAGAAATAAACACTCCAAAAATTCTGAAATGAATGTATCTTCAGTTCTTATCTCTATGAATCAAAATAGATATAATGAATATGCAAACCATAGTTCCAACTCTTATCCATAAAATGAATGAAGACTCAAAATTCACAAATTTAATTTGCAGATGAATTCCTCAATTATAGTAGATAAACTCTTTAATTCATCAACTGATTGGAAAGTTTTTATTATACACATGCACAGTGACGTGAGTAGCTACCCGTAGATACCGCAACTGCGGGGGAGGGGGCACCGGGGCGAATTTTGTTTTAATCTGAATTTTGGGCTCCTAAAAGTTTGAAAGTCAATTCGTTAAGAGGAATGTTAATAACGAATGTGCTAAAAAATTGAAAATAAAAATTAATCTAATCAATTAAATGTAGGACATGAAACACCAAACACAACTAATCCAATCGTGTCGCGAAAAGTGCGATATTATTCATAAAGCAAAATATCTTAAAAGTTTTAATTGCAAATACTCGTCTGATAGTTTCAGCTCATAATTATTAATATTTACAAGTGTATCAGTAGGTACATTAAAATGAATGATGAAAATTAACCCAATAAAAGATATTGGTACCCTACTTATTGTTAAATACCTACTACGATATGTGTTCTTCAGAAGATTTAGTTTAATAATTTTTTTTGTTGACAAAACCAATAATAGTTGCATCTGCCAAACGTTCTGGCCTTGGGATAAAATGTAACTCCACTTAATTTGTTCATTAAATTAAGTGGAGTTCGCTGCTATCGAAGAGAGAAAAAAACTTTTTTATTTATTTCAAGAAATTATAATTTTAGTTTGTGTTTGTGATAATGAAAACTATTATATATTTGATATATATTAAATGGATAATTTCATTTTCTATGTAACACCTGCATGAAATGGTGCCCCATTTTATAATTTTGCCGGAGGTCCCCCAATTCGAAGTTACGTCACTCCACATGCATATTTCATAATTTCCATCAACTTCAATGAGTTTATAATTTCAAATGTCAATAGAATCACAATATATTTGAAGATTTTTCCTTCCATTCAAACAAATTGTTTTAGCTGTAATGATAGTAGATATTTTTTAATTTATTTTTGAAATAATACCTACGACATTCATAGATTTGTCCTCGAATTTCCAGTGACGGAAACCTTTCATACGGAATATACGCTCAGATCGACGAATTAAAATTTTTCAATTATATATTTCGTCGACTATGATTCAATCCATCATAAATATATTGTCAAAATATAAATAATTTTGACTGAAAATTCAATTCATAAGTACCTACATTCCAATGAATCGAATATTGCGACCATTGAGTTATCTATACAGAATCAAGGAATTTCAGTAAAATCACAATCTATAAAAAAATTCAGCTGATACGGATCGCTACCCAAAATTGTATCAATATACATGTATGCTTCATTTGTTTATATTAAAAATAGATCATTCTTCCGATTTGCAGTTAAGAATATTTCGAACACCTGAGTTATGTTGCTTGAAATGACAGGATGATCAATTCAGCAAGCTGCATTAGAGATGCAGGTTTTCATACCGTATCCAGTTTGAAAAATCTATTTATTCAATCAAGATTTTCTTCAAATTCTAACCAGCTTTTCGTATATTTAAATTAAAAATTTTCAACCCCATTGCTTCAACATTGCGCAGTTTATCGTGTAAACAAGACTTATTTCCTCCCCTGTGGCCCAATCCTCTAACCTATTCTTACCGAAACCAATTCCATCCAAGATGACATAAAAAACTATCTACCTACCAACTTTCAAACCTATTGCTTCAAAATTGTACCGTCTATCGCGTAAACAATTTCCTCCCTCGGGGGTCCACCCCTCAATCTATTCGTACCAAGAACAATCCGATCAGAAATATTTTACGAAACCACCTACTTACAAACTTTCAACTCTATTGCTCCGACATTGCGCCCTTTATCGTGTAAACAAGATTTATTTCCTCCCCCGGGGGGTCATCTCCCGAACCATTTCGTACTATAAGCAATCCCATCCAAAATATCATACGAAACTACCTACTCACAAACTTTCAATCCTAACAGTTTAAAATACACAAGCACATAGGTACATACGTACACACGAACATATATATATATATATATATATATATATATATATATATATATATATATATATATTATATATATAAATATATATATATATATATATATATATAGAGAGAGAGAGAGAGAGAGAGAGAGAAATATATGCTATTGAGTTTTTGGTGTCAGGCATCTAAAAAGTCAACGAAAAACTCCCCTCATGTGTGAGGGAGGCGGTCTTTGAGTTTTGGGGATGAACTCTTTCAGTGAGATCAGAGAATACACTTGTATGTATACAAGTGCATTAAGGATGGGTGAGACAGGTTATTTATTGAAGAGATGAAGTGTGGGTAGGGTTCAGAGGATAGATACTGGCGCAGCATTCGCTCTGTAAGTTTGCAAGCAGTGACCTACTTTACGCAATAAGGAAACCTTTGACAAGAAATCATGGCAGACCAGTCAACCCCGGAGTTTGAATCCGGAAACACCCAAACACTAGCTAGCATACCTAAGTAATAGGCTAACTAGCTCGGTGAACGACGGTGAATAACTGTATTTATACCAGGGAGGACGAAGTGTTTAGAACTACAGAAAGTACAAACTGTAAGCCAACAGAATGCTGGTACATATACAAGAAAATGTTTACAAAACTGCGTTTTATCCTGTTTTTATGGATGCTGCCAAATACTGGCCCATGAGAAAAGACCATACCACAAAGGCAAACATTCAGCATGAAGATGCTAACATAGGTAGGTGGTGTAAGATCTCCGATGCCATCTTAGGCTTTACGGACATGGTAATGAGAAGAACTGAAGATCACAAGACTAGATATGTGCATGCATTGATACAAAGAAGCGAGAGAACCCCTTCAAATTTCGACCTCAAAAAAAGCCAAGTAAATTACACGACAACGCAGGACTGACTTGTATTGCGAAACATTAGATGAGGAGCTAACCTTAAATGAATAGCATAAGGCAAAGTAGACAGAGGAAGAAAGCAGAAGAATATTTGAATTGCCTGAATCAAATTAATGTGTTCCTCTAGTAGTATCATTTCCATGGGATAGTAACACTTTACATCTAGAATGGTTTAGTCTATGTACTATCGATATATGTTTGTAACGTAGTTTAAACCAAAATAACTTTCGTCAAATACAGAATAGCATTTTTCTAGAAACTATGAAGCACAAGTAAGTTAAACATCCATTTCTCCCCAATAACGTATTCTTATAAGACATAATTCAGATAACTCGAGAAGTAACAATTTTAAAGAGCCATTCAATATAGTTATATAGCTAATGGCAATGAATAAAAGGAATACAAATAACACTACTGCATAAATAGAATACTTCAATAAACACATCGATTGCAATTATGCTGAGAGACAGTTAGTTCACAAGGGTTCGTTCACTCATCAAAAATTCGTAACCAAGAAAACTACCCATAAATATCAAAATATAAACAACCGGTTCGATACTTGATTTTCAGATCCAATTCAATGATTTTGTTTGAATATTTAAATATTCCTTATGTATGAAAAAATCGTTAAAGTATGTACCTACTAGTAGGTAGTATAAGAAATACTTCTCACAAGTAAGATGACCTGAGAACATACTACCTACCCACTTTCCGAGATTTTCATTATAGATCAAGAATTTTCTAAAAGGCGATAGGTCTGTATAGATGTCTCAATTAGTATTCAAATTTTGATCTTTATAATATAATCGGATTAGTTTGCCATAATTCATTAATTCGCAGAAATTCCTGTTGATTAAAATCGATTGAGTATATAAAAATAATTAGTAATTGATATTCATAACGAAACACTAGTATGAAAAATTTTCATTATATATTTAGGATTTAATACATGGAGCACGTTTCGAATTATTACCTTATCTTCAGATGATGCATGAATTCATTCAGCATCTATCAAAGTCGTAGGAGTACTTCAAAACGTACTCCTTGTAAAAAATCCTAAATATATAATGAGAATTATTCATATCATTATTTCGTTTTTATGAATGAGTATTTTGTTGAGAGAAGACTTTTCATCTCAACAACTAATATTCAGTATTAATACAAAAAATATAAATATACAAAAATGATTATAGATCTAAATCTTAAGTGCTACACATTGCCTACAACGTTTAATATAGGAAGATAACTTTATATATATATATATATATATATATATATATATATATATATATATATATATATATATATATATATATATATATATATATACTAGGTGACAATTTCAGAGCATGAGTACGTGAGTAACGATAAATTGCAGTTCAATTTTGAAATGCAAGAATACTGATCTCGAAAAATGCTCGTGCTTGAAAAGAATTCCTATAACTTTTACATGCAATTTATAATGTTATAATATAATACTTGATGATTTCTGAAGTCTTCAACGTGAATAAAAAATAAACATTTCGCTGCATAAGCAAAATTTTCGTTTTAATATTCACTATCAATTCTAAAACTACCAACAATTGGGTCTCAACTTATGCCACAGTATATATAGCCATATTCCATAGATAGTTAAGAATGGCGTTATTTTTTATGTTTTACATACCGACAAATACCTACTTTTGCCAGCTAAATTTCTGAAAATTGAATAAATTTTACCTCAGTTACTTCAAACAATTTGAGTAAGATAAAACAAAATTGAATAGGTAATGCTCAAGTTGATAAATAGAACATTAAGTTTTTTTCAATGAAAACTATAATATTTCTGATATTTGTATGAATTAATCAATCGATGTTATATATTATCTCGTTGCGAAAATATAAACATGTTTCAGTTTTAGTTTTTGAGAACATTATATTCAAGAATTTTATTTTTGTTTTTTATCAGAACATAATTATGCGCAAGTCAGCGTTCAAACTATCACCAAAAAGGATACATATGAATTTTTCTAGTGCAATGAGTGTTTCATTCAATGTGAATTTTTGATTCACAAACCTACAAGTATTTTTTTAAAATAAATCTGTTGTTGATTTTTCAAGAATTAAATAAATGTACTGGATAAAAATTTCAATAAAAACTAACTAGCATCGAACTATTTCAAGTGTAGTGTAGGTATAATTCATATTTTCGAGAATTTCCATTTACAATTGGTTATTTATCACTTATTTATAAAAACCAAATATTTATTTTAGCGCTTTTATGTATATTTTGCATATATATATATATATATATATATATATATATATATATATATATATATATATATATATATATATATATATATATATATATATATATATATATATATATATATATATAGCGCTAAAATAAATATTTGGTTTTTATCAATCAGTAAATACAGAAATCTGCAACACAAGAATTTCTTAAACTTCCTGAAATTGTATCAAAGATTTCTATGAATAATATTTTAGAGAATTATTTCTTACTAATGTAAAACATGTCAACCGAACGAAAATTCATTGAAATTTAGTTAAACCTCAGACTGTTAACATTATCTCTCTGAACAAACTGTTATTTGAACAATGAAATGTACCACTAACAATTATTTCCAGAAAAATTCATACGAATAATTCATTCATTAATTTGAATGTTTTCATTTTGTCATTTACGCATAATTATACGTAAACCCACTATAAAGATTTGAAGTAAGAATTATTAAGCATATATAAAATTGAATCAGTTATTGACATCCTATGACAGGAAACAATTTTCAAGAATTTGAGATAAACATACCTACATATTTAAGAGCAATTCACCACAATTTATTTCATGAGAATATATGAATTTGAAAATATTGTTTAGTTCATTAGTCTTATGAAAAAATAATTCAGAAAACCTTAGTACTCGAATGAATGAAGAGGTAATTTCCACAATATTTTTTCAAAGAAATATTATTTGGACATTATTTGAGAGATTGTTAGAGCTTGATATTATTCTTCTTCTTTAATTTTATGAAGTGTAAAGTGACGAAAATATTGAACTTTAGTATAAACAAAGTCAACATTCTAGTTAATAACAGTAGCCAATTGCATTGTTATATGTGTTATTTATCAATTTCTCAGGTCATCTTAAATGAATGCAAAGAGCAAGAATCAAACCGCTAAAACCTTCGATCATGTCAAATTATCTTCAGGAGCATTATACATTGAATTAAAATATAATTGTTTATTTATATCTGGATTTCCTGATTTCATAAAAGCCTCCTAGAAAAATATCTCATTCTGTGAACAATAGAAGAAAGAGGAAACATACAATGGAAAGCTGTCCTAAAATCAACATGATTATATAAAAATGTGATCAATAAATGCAGTCTGCCTTAGCGCAAAAAGTCATGAAACACATATTTTCGTGAATATTCCCACGATAATCATAGCATCTAACTTCAGTAGACAGTTGCAACAGAAGTAGGTACTCTAACGGCCAGTATGCAGTATGGAATCGTTTATGAAACTTCTAATACTCGCTTCATGAAGAATCGAGAAAAGGACAGAATTAATGTGAAGATAAAATCATTGAAGATCTTATAATACCTTTATCCAAACATGAATTTAATAAATACATCGAAAAATAGTATTTAAAAATGTGAGCTAGTAAGGTATTGAACGAGATTTAACCTATTGGACCTGCGTCGAATAAAAGCAGCAAATTGCTATCGTGAAAAGCATAATGTGAATTATTTATTACAATAGTTCCCATGATACCAAACTAAAAAGAAATATATTGCTGGCGACTACTACTAGATGCAAACAAGCACTTGTAGAGCAAAAGGTGATACAAGGACGTAGATGAATCCATTATCTGTAACAAATAGCAAGACGTGGTTGTTTTGAGCTGAGGACACTACAGATATGGCAGTCAATAAAAACACTAAATAAAAAAAATTTATTGAGTTTTAGCACGTTCAGATCGCCACAGAAGTCGTGACAGTTAAAAGAGAAAAAGAAGATGAATTGAGTTAATGGGTTGACATCTAGAACACAGAGGCAAAGCCAGTGTTGCCAATTACACATTTCAAAAAGTCGTTAACGGACGCTTGAAAAGTCGCTAGATGTCGCTAGCTATGGACAATCAAAAGTCGCTAGAAGTCGCTAAATATCAGTAGACGAGAGCAATTTTTTCAAGTACCTTTAATTCTATAGTGTTTTACACAGAAATGGGACACAGTTTTTTGATCTATTGAAATAAAAGAAAATAAGTTGATTTACTTACAAAGAATAATAATTATTGTAATCGGTATAAAACAATTGAGAATAAAAAATCGAGAAATTGATACAAAAAATAAAATAATACATGAAATATTATTTATTGCCGCCAATTGAAAAAATGATTATTTCACAAATAAAAAGTCTAAAACATAATACTAAAAATGATGAAAAACTTTCTTCATTCATCATCAGAACTATCGCTAATAATCTGAAATGGTTAATGTAGCCGTTTTGAAACTGGAATTAATACGTGAAGTAGATGGCTGAGGGTGCCATGTACGTTTGCCAAATGAATTGTTTCCAATTTTCTTTAGCTAGCAGCTTTTATTGGTTCTTCATAAAGATATTTAATCATTAAAATAGAGTTTAATGACTGCAGACTGAATAGCAGCATTCGAATGTGGTACGAAAATACTTTTTTATATAAACTCTAAAAGTCGTTAGAATAGTCGCTAGATTTTTTTTTGTCGCTAGACACTTAATTTAAGCCGCTAAAGACAATGAAATGTCGCTAAATCTAGCGACAAAGTCGCCAAATTGGCAACACTGGGCAAAGCACTTAATATATGTCAACTGTTCCAGACATTTTATATCGAGGCCGACGATTTTATATATAAAGAAATACATTGCCTTGACACAACTACAAGATGCAAATCAATTTGTGAAACAAAAACATATCCTATAGGGAACTATTAATTATTTATTGCAAACAACTAGGGGGAGATTTGTTAACAACGTATAAACTTAAGCCAGAAAAAACATAAAATAAGAAAACTCACTGCTGCCATCTGTAAGGAATAGCAAAATTTTTTATGTATCCAGTTTATGAAAATAAGTTAATCACCTGTCATAAAAATATTATAATTATATGATCAGGTTAGTCAGCTAACACCAGAAAAGAGAGACGTATACATATAGAATTTAATATCCTTAGACTAGGTTTATATCTAATGAGACATAGAGTACGTATATTCTATGTCTATGGTTCTCGTCAGTCAGTCATCAGGATGAACGACAATCGAATCGGACGTTTCCGATTTGTCTGTATTCTGTAAAAAAATTTCGCCCTGTTGATTAATAGACTTAATTTAAAAAAGAATAGGGATAAGTAAAAAATAAAAGATTGGTTTCTGTCGAATTTTCTCGTCGTCACCTGGTGGCAGAAGTGGGAACTTTTCGATTTCGGTGATCCCCAAAAATAACCTTATATTTATAATTCTATATGTTTCCCTTATCTGATTTGCTGACTCCAGAAACAATAATTAAAAAAGCTTATTCAACATCAGTTTTCTACAATTCCTATTGTGTTACAATTAAACATTGATGTGCGATATAAAAAGTATGTCGTTAAATAGGAAGAAAACCTTAAATTTGTTAAGTCGATCGGTTTTGTGATAGCTGCCGAATTACTCATCAAATGTGATATTGATCTATTTTGAGAACCGAGTATAATGACCTAGCAATTTTTTGAATCTTCATCGCCTTTTTATTTTTTATTACTACTGGATGCATCAGTAAGTCAATTTTAATACAAAATTCTTATTTGGAGATCGACAAGCAACAACCATAATAAAAGAAACATCAATTGGATTGCCAATTTTTTTATCTATATCATTTCGATTTTGTTATAAATTCAATTTAGTATTCCAGACTTACCAATTTTGTTGATAAAATCTATTGTTTGACAAATAATCGTATCTAATGAAAGCTTTCGTGAAAATGAGATTGTGTAAAATTCTTTCTATATACTGGATATAGTAGTAAGTATACATTTGTTTATAGATAATATGATCCCCAAGTGAGTAAGGCTAGATTTAGTAATAATTTTCAATGCCGGTCCATATATATTATTCAACTCAACTGATGTATCTAAAAATGAACTTATATAGATGCATTCCAGAAACTGAAAACCAGAATTTATTAAGTAGCATCCAATACGTGGAAACGAGTGTTATCTTACTAAGTAAGAAGTGTCATGCTAAGACCAATAACATAAAAGCTCTCTCTGATTCACATAAATGTCCAAACTAGTACCCTCTGACAATATATGTCTTCATGAAAAAGGAAAAAAATACATATATGCATATATATATATATATATATATATATATATATATATATATATATATATATATATATATACAGTATGTCCATGGATGGGGTTTACAAGAGGACAAATGGACCAAAAATTGAAAGATACGAAAAAAAAGTCACTCTTAATAAACGTTTCTGCTTGTCTAGAAAATACGATTCATCTTAAGAAATTTTAATTTTTGTATACAGGGTGGGTACAAACTGCAAAAATGTTATTTTCCTTCAAGACTAATCATACCTTATTTTGAAAGTTACGAAAAAAATCACTCTTGATAAACGTTTTTACTTGTCTAGATAATACGATTCATCATAAGAAATTTTAATTTTTTTTTATACAGGGTGGATAAAAACTGAAAAAATGTTATTTGGATAAGAGTAAACATTCCTCATTTTAAAAATTATGAAAAAAAGTTCCTCTTAATAAACGTTTTATTTGTCTAGAAAATGCCATTCATCATAATAAACTTTAATTTTTTTCATACAGGGTGGGTACTAACTGCAAAAATGTCATTTTCCTTAAGACTGAACATAACTTATTTTGAAAGTTACGAAAAGAAGTCACTCTTAATAAACGTTTTTACTTGATAAAGTAATTTTTACATAGGTAAACGTTTTAATGAGTGACCTCTTTTCATAACTTTCAAAATAAGCTATGTTTACTCTCAAACAAAATAACATTTCTGTAGTTTGTACCCATCCTTTATAAAAAAATTGAAGTTTCTTATGGTGAATCGTATTTTTTAGACAAGCAGAAACGTTTATTAAGAGTGACTTTTTTTCGTAACTTTCAAAAAAAGGTATGTTCACTCTTAAGCAAAATAACATTTTTGCAGTTTGTACCCACCCTGTATGAAAAAATTAAAGTTTCTTAAGATGAATCGTATTTTCTAGACAAGCAAAAACGTTTATTAAGAGTGATTTTTTTTCGTAACTTTCAAAAAAAAGGTATGTTAACTCTCAAGCAAAATAACATTTTTGCAGTTTGTACCCACCCTGTATAAAAAAAATTTAAGTTTCTTATGATGAATCGTATTTTCTAGACAAGCAAAAACGTTTATTAAGAGTGATTTTTTTTCGTAACTTTCAAAAAAAAGGTATGTTAACTCTCAAGGAAAATAACATTTTTGCAGTTTGTACCCACCCTGTATAAAAAAAATTTAAGTTTCTTAGGATGAATCGTATTTTCTAGACAAGCAGAAACGTTCATTAAGAGTGACTTTTTTTAACTTTCAAAAAAAGGTATGTTTACTCTTAAGCAAAACAACATTTTTGCAGTTTGTACCCACCCTGTATAAAAAAATTAAAATTTCTTATCATGAATCGTATTTCCTAGACAAGCAGAAACGTTTATTAAGAGTGACTTTTTTTCGTATCTTTCAATTTTTAGTCCATTTATCCTCTTGTAAACCCCATCCGTGGACATACTGTATATAAAATGTGTGTGTAAGTATTATACAAATTTTATGATAAACGAAAAATTATGGCTGGTTCGTTTAAGCGAAGTTATCAAAACTTTATCTCAAGTTAATAAATAAAATTTGCTCCCAAAATATTTAATCGTTGATAGGAAGAAATATCAAAATCCTATCAAGTTTATTCATTTGCGAAATGAAGAATATCAATTACTGATGATTCGAGGCATATTTTTAAGACTCCAATAGTTGTTATAGATTAATAATTATGAAATGATCGGACATAATATTGTAGAATGCAACGCGACACTTCGTTATATGAATTGGATGAGAATGATTTGACATAGTTTTTCTTTCCCATTCTAAAACAGCTCAATGGGATCTATTTAAATAACATTCATTAATACAGTCCTAACATATGTAATATCATACATTAAGGCCCCTTACAATATGGACAAGGTGTTTTTCAAGAAATATCAGGATTGAATAGCAATTCTAAATGAAAGGAAAATTTAAAATTTACTATTTTCTCTTTATTTCTGTCTGGATTACAGATATATTCATTATGTTACCATACAAACTAAATTAACTAATAAGTATATTACATCAACTGTAAAGTTGTTAAATATTTACAAAGAACCACCAATTGCCAAAATGACAGAACTGTTTTCAAATATTGCCGGTTCATACTGAATATTGCATTTCATATAACAAAACTCCAAAATTAATAAAAATGAAGCAAAAACCTTGATATGGTAGGACTACCTGATTCTTGGCAAAACAAAAGTTTTATAGAAATTACTGATTATCTGCTCCATCTTTCATCTGTCATTTGAACAATTAGCTGCTTTGTCACTTTATGTGCACACAAATATATGTCAAAGCATTACAATTGGATAAATTCAATAAATCAGTCAATTCAAATTTTTAAAATAAATAGTTTGTAAATACAATTCTCAGTCTATTATTAAGAAAAATGTATGAGCATAATGATGAACTATCAATGAAATGTCAGAACACATGATTTGGGGTGTGAAATTAACTTAAGTACAGCCAGTTTAATTTTAAAATTCAGTTTTTTTGGTAATTGTCGATGCTACAATGCTACCGAATTTATTTTAATCTTAATTTATTTTTCTGCCAAACTGAACAGGCTCCATTTCGTAAACTTTCTCTAATCCTTTTAAAAACTGAACACCTAGGAAAAAAACAACAATTCGAAATTATTAATTGAATAAATTTTTTCATCAAAATCATTTCTAGATGGATATGAAGTAAACAGGGCGATAAGAAAAGTTGCATTCTTGTTTGAATGTATTGCTTGTACTACTATCAAAAATGTAAACAGTAAGTATTTCAATATTTTCATCCCTGATTAGGTAAGTTATTGTTGGAATTACTTTCCGTTATGAATATTGCTCTAAATTTTCCCACTTATTGAACAAAATTATTCAGAATAACTTTTCTATTGCTTCTCATATATAAATTCAAAGAGGTGATCATTTGAAATTTAAGGCACTCATTACTGAATTCAGATTGTTTTAGTTGTGAGTCTACATTACTGTAATGAGGCACTTGCAGAAATATTACAAAATTCAATGCCACAGGAAGACAAGAAGTTATTTTCTCTATTGCAACAGTGAAAAAAATTCTTTGTAGAAGAATAATTATTGTTTAATCAAAAAAGTTTCAAAAAAAATTAATTATAAAAAGTAGATTAACAGTCGGTTATAAAATTAAAATAATACGAAAAGTTGTTTTCTTCCATAAATAAATATTATTGTTGCTAGTTTATGCATAATAAATATTTATCATTGGCTAAAATCTAGAATTCATAGGAAAAGGAAGCATATTCAGATTAATTGTCAGTATAAAAAGTTACTACAACAAATTACTTTCCGATATCGTTATCTGAACACCTTTTAATCATTCAAGGCGCCGTACAAATTGTAAGACACTTTGGATGTTTCATTGAAATTGGCACTCTAACAATGTTCAATAAAACTCCTATGACTTTAATTTGACCTCCTGATTAGAATTTTATTGAGAAATTAGCCCTGTTTTTCGTTTTCCCAGGACAATTAAAGTAAGTACATACAATGATCATTCGAAAATATTTGTGCTCTTAGATTTTGAGTGATAAATTGATATTTACAGCATAATCGTAATATGCTTTATTTATATTCTTACTACATAATCAAAGTGGGAACATTAGGTGGTTTCATCTGGTTACTACCTATTATAATTATTTGCATCTTACCGATATTTGTAACAGGCTGACAAAAATCCCAATGATCCCAATATATATATATTTTTTTTTGAAAAATATTGTATGTACACTCTCGAAATATAAAACTCGCCCCTGATAAAAAAAAAGCGCGGACATATATATATATATATATATATATATATATATATATATATATATATATATATATATATATATATATATATATATAGGATAACTATTTGTAGGGACTGCAGCAATGTAAAAGGAAACTCTTTGAAGTTTTTCCAAGCTTTCGGAATCGTTTATTCCATCATCAGGGAGAATCTATCATGAGGATGATTACATAGATGTTGATAATACGATATAAGAAACATTGAAAATGATGCTATTTGTTAAAAAATTAGAAAAGTTGATACATTTTTGAAGTTATAATTAAATTTCTGAACGAAATGACAAATCAGAGTCACTAATTTTTTTATCTTTTTTTTATTTTCAAACTGAATATTGACATTATTTCGTTACGTTAAATTAATTTGATTTAGTGTTATTTTATATCGAGTGAAAGTAAAAAAGAATAAATTTCACTCAAATGGCTTATATCTGTTTTTTCATTGATGGATTTATTGTCTTGATAAATAAAGGCCATTTCTAAAAAAGATCTTTTTGAAAGATGTGATTCTCTTGCAAGAACAGTTGTTGAAAGGTAGTTCAATCATTGACATGTTTAGCTAAAGAGGGATGTGCTTTAGCTAAACATGTCAATGATTGTGACCACCAGATGAACTACCTTTCAACAACTGTTCTTGCAAGAGAATCACATCTTTCAAAATGATCTTTCTTAGAAATGGCCTTTATTTATCAAGACAATAACTCCATCAATGAAAAAACAGATATAAGCCATTTGAGTGAAATTTATTCTTTTTTACTTTCACTTGATATAAAATAACACAAAATTAAATTAATTTAACGTAACGAAATAATGTCAAACTTCAATTTGAAAATTTAAAAAAATGAGTGACTCCGATTTGTCATTTCGTTCAGAAATTTAATTATAACTTCAAAAATGTATCAACTTTTCTAATTTTTTAACAAATAGCATCATTTTCAATGTTTCTTATATCGTATTATCAACATCTATGTAATCATCCTCACGATAGATTCTCCCTGATGATGGAATAAACGATTCCGAAAGCTTGGAAAAACTTCAAAGAGTTTCCTTTTACATTGCTGCAGTCCCTACAAATAGTTATCCTCTAAACTAGTCAGCGACTACCCTCCTCTAAATATTTTTAATAACTGAAAGTTTTTGTCTGAAATAAATTAATGATTTTGCGATTATTTCATTGAATTCTAAATTTTGAAAATATTAAATGTTATAAGGTGCAAATTAATTTAACCAGATAAGCTTATTCTCAACAGTGACAAATTCACAAAATTCAACAATGAAGCCATTATGCATCATATTGGAAATAATTATTTTTTGAGATCAGGTCTACACAAATATTCACACATATCAGTCGAAATAAGAGAACACATTCCGGTAAATTCTAAATATGAAAAAAAAAGAACAGAACGGGCAGTTCGAATGGCACCTAAAAAAAAATTTACATTTCAAAGTCTATCAAAATATGTCATGGCGAAACTTTTTTTAGCTTAGACATTTCCGGCAGTTTATAGTGGCAGTGAATATTTGAATCGGTTGAGAAGGTTACACTAATACATCGAAATATATCAAAAGAAGTTATAAATTATGGAGTGATAATTTTCTTACATCATCCCTAAAATTGGATTATAAAAGGAATGTAAAATTGCCTACCTAAATAAACTTACTTTCAAATTAATTAAAATCGAAATACTCATTCTAAATCGTTAGGCACACAACACTATCAACATATTTATTCATACAATATAATTAAAATATGTTAAGACTAGACTGAAGTGATTCTACAATGTAGGTAAATCTATTTCTCCTTGCTTCTTTCATGAAAGTTTAAAAAAACACGATTTATTATCGGACAAATCAATGAAAATCTCTAAATGAATTTTCAAGAGAATGATAGCTATTTTTCTTTCCTACATTTCAAACATAAGAGATATATTTTAATGATTAATATTCTGCTAAACAATAATTGTTTGAGTAATACTAATAATAATTTTGCTGAAATGTTCAGAATAAATTATAGTATCATGTGTTTTATTCAGTGTATGACTTTGACGTACAACTAATGTTTTCTGTATAACTACTATTGGATTGGATTGGTACTAACCAAAATGGTATGAAAGTTCTTCCAAATTGTATCAATTTTCCCGAAATTTTTCAAAACAATTTATTTCTGAAGCGGATCTATTAAATTTGAAGAAAATTATTTAATCTAATCCCTAATTGTTTATCAGACAAAAATTGAAAAAAAAAAATAAAGAAACGAGGAATTTGTATTCAGAAGAAAAATTTAAAGGTTCACATTATTTTCAAGTGTTGTTTCACTAGAATGATAAACAGAAATTTTCAATATATATTTCGTTTTTAAAATTGAAGAGTAAACTGTTTTGAGGAGAGTTGATTTCAACCAAGATATGTTTTATGTTTAAAAATTCCAATTGCTTTTACTGACATAGTATTTGTTTTCATTTGCGCTTTGCGTAAATATTGCATACTACTTTGAATTTTTCACTAAAAATCAATACCCTGCAAGATCTTTCAATAATAATTTTCTCATTTCAAAGAAATTTCATACTTTCACAATGGAAATAAGAATACAAAAAACAAGGAAAATATAGAGCCTACTTGACTAATTATGATGAATAAATGTATCGCGATGTGTTTGAAAAAAGATTGGGAAAACATTAAATATTGCATTATACTAAAAAATATCTATGCATAAAAATAAAATTGAAATAAATACTTACATAATAAATTAGGCCTTAAACGAATTAAGGAAACATAGTATACGTTGATAGTGTTGCAATTGTCAATTAATTAAAATAATGCAATTATATATTGCAAAAACACACAAAATATATACAAATTATTGAACGCTGAAAATTATTCACTCTTATAGGTTAGGAAGGTTTCTGAACTACATAACCAGAATAATGGCAGTGATATTAAGCTGGTTGCTTTCGGACCAAATCCCTTCCGAGCTCTATACTAGGTATTCGATCTCCAAAATGATTGAAGAAATGAATAAATGATTATATTATGATCACTTGAATATTAATGAATATAGTGACCAAATATCTCCAAATATCCTATATTGTTTCTGATAATTTCTTTAAAATTAAGTTATAAATTTATACTGAAGAACACTAACTAGAATTAATAACTCACGTTAACTTTATTCAAAGTTAAGTATGTATCATTTACTACCAATTTATTTCAAATTTTGAATGAATTCATATAAATTTAGAGTTGAATGAAGTAATATACTCAATTGTTTGAAATTTACAGTTAAACATTTTCTCATATTGGAATTTCTAAAAAAAATTTTGGAGATTGAAGACCCAACATTTTTTACATTACTTATCTGACAATCTAGACTTATGCACACTATAAACAATCTATAATACACACTGAAAGACATCACGATTTATTATAATTTTGCTAATGTACACTATGATTCTTTCTTTAGAGAGATCTCGATTTTTGAACTAGTTTAAAATTGTCATGCTTGCAAAGTCAATTTTCTCAGCATGTCCATAATATACAACAAATACATTCATTTTAGTGAAACTAACAAAAGATCAAAACACTTTTCCTTCCAAACAAGCATTCTCGACTTTCGAAAATATTCATTACAGCATTATTTAATTTTGTTAGATGTTTCACTAGAATCACCAAAATTTTTTCTCGTAAAATCGATTAAACAATAGTCGATATGAACAAAAATAGTTTTGTAGAAAATAAAATAAGATTGTTAAAAAATTAAAATTATTATCACGTTTGCTCCTTCAGAGGTTTTCTTCGGTGCTTCCTAGATCGCTCAGGAGTTAAACACAACATCGGTTTTAAAGCATCTTTGGCAGAGGCATTTAAAGTTGGAATGTGGACTACCTTTGTATATTCGAATTCCTTTTCATTTACCCATTCATCTGAAACACTAAAAACACAAGAGTTAGGTACCAAGTTGAGAAAGCTATAGTCTGTCCAGCGACCGTTGGCGTGTACGTCACCAATTGTATATGACGTCGATCGTGAACACTGTTGCCAGACGTAATAAATAATCTCAAATCTAAATAGCTAACCCAATTTTCAACAAAATGAGATATCTTGCATGTTTGACATGGCGGGGATTTTTAGCGGTAAATTCAAATTGACCATTATTCCCTACCAGAAGTGTCTATCTATATGGAATCCATATTCATCGATCGATAAATCAAACTTAATTACAAAATCTTCTAGGTTACTCGGCGACTGTCAAACGTGAAATTCCGATTACCGGCGCGTTGGTCGAGAGGGTCCGACAACATTGCAAATTTTTCAATTAAATGACAACTTAACAAACATTCAACTTATTTTCATTACTCGGAATGTTAGTTTTTCTTGAGAGATACATACGATTTGATATGTTAAGAACAGAATATTTGTCGAAATGGATGATCCGGTCACTATCACCATATAACTACTTTTTTCAGAAAATTACTTACGACAGATATGAATTTTGACCATTTCGAATTTTATTTATTTGGGTAGGCAGCCTTGCGTCGTTTTTTGCGCATGACTGTGACGTACACGCCAACTTAGACTGGACGGACTATATCAAAATAATATATTCAGCTTCCATAAATTTGAGTGTTTTATCGAGACTTTATATTTGAATTCGTGTTCGTATTCGTTAAAATGAAAAAATTCTGACTACTTCAATTGGGAGTTTATGAATCATACAGACTCAACACAATTTTGAAATAGCAACAGACATTATTCAAAAATATATTTGCAATGAAGAATAGCTTTATTTTTTTTTGTATTAGAGTTTCAAAAATCACTTTATAGAATAGAAATTTATTCAGCGACAGGAAAATAACATTGAAATTTTTACACACGTCAAGTATCTATAAAATAATAACAAAGATAAATAATTGAACGGATAAAAAATAATACCTACTTAAAATATTTAAAACATTATGTTATCAATATATACATACATAAAGACATTAAACTACAACAATTAAACAAGTCACTTTTTTTAAGCAAATTTAAAATTCAAAGACTCTTCGACATCATAAAAAGCGTTGTCCAGGCATATTCCTTTCATCACTTTTATAAAAGTTTTTTCATCTTTATCTTTAATGGTGTCAGGAAGCTTATTATAAAAGAGAGGTCCGTATTGACGATTTCCGGTGTATGTTCTCTTTTTATCTAGAAAATATAATAATACAGAAACGGCAGTCTTTGAACTGACTACTGCCATACTCATCGCTCTTGAGAAGGGTGAAGTACCGTTAGGGATATTTTTCGACTTATCGAAAGCTTTTGATCTTATTGATCACAAATTGCTCCTATTTTTTCTTGAAGCGTGTGGGATTAGAGATAGACAGTTGGATTTAATTTCCAGCTACCTCACAAATCGTAAACAGAGAGTAGTGTTGTTGAGAGGTGGTGTTTCATACGTATCTGAGGACCGAGTGATTACGAAGGGGGTACCACAGGGTAGTATCCTGGGGCCACTTTTGTTTCTCGTTTTCATAAATTCGCTTCCTGGAAATTGCTTATATAATGACTGTAATGCTATTATGTTTGCCGACGACACGAATTTTCTCATAAACTCTACGGATATCAGTGCTGCTCTGGCTTCTGCGGTGTCAGTTATCAATAAAGTGGGAATTTGGTGCGATAATAATAAACTAAAAGTCAATCTACAAAAAACTAAGAGTGTCTTTTTCCGATCATTCAGGTCAAAGGTTGCTTTCCCGAAGTTTTGTTGGTGATGCCGAGAACCAGATACCAGTGAGAGATTCCGTGAGTTTCCTCGGTATTGCCTTGGATAAGAATTTGAGATGGGACCTTCACATTGATCAGCTCAGAAAGAAGCTGAATTCGGCCTCATTTACCCTTTTTATGTTGAGAGATCTAGTCCACTTGCATGTCCTAAAAATTCTATATTTTGCTAATTACCAATCTATCCTTTCCTATGGTATCATTTTCTGGGGAGGCTCCATCCACTCTGATAGTCTCTTTATTTGCCAAAAATGGACAGCTAGATCTATGCTTCGCCTCGACTACAGACAATCTTGTCGTGGTCTCTTTAGAAATTGAATTTTATACAATGTTCATTCTTGGTCAATAATAAAGAAAAATCTAAAATCGGAGAAAACAGTGGTATTTACAAAATATTTTGCGACGAATGTCCTGCTTTCTATATTGGACAGACAGGAAGGAATATAAGTATTCGTGTTGAAGAACATAAAAAGTCAATTTTACAAAACAAAAATACCACTGGCTCCTCTGAACATTGTATAAAATTCAATCACTTCCTGGATTTCAACAAAACCAAATTGTTACATTCAGGTAACAAGGGTAAACGCCTTGACCTTCTTGAAATTCTCGAAATAAGTTCCGCCCATAATAGTCAATTACCCCTTGTAAACGAACAAATTGATTTTCAGGTATCACCTTTGCTTTTGTCTGTTTTATAAATTACGATGCAATACTCTCCTGTAGTCAGTCTTGATAATGAGTTCATAACTCGAAACATGTCGACTTTTGATTACTGCTAAACACAGTATCTAAATATTTTTTTATATTGTGAAACATAAGCCAAGCGTTTTTATTTTAAAGTTTATACTTTATTCAAAAGTAGATATGTAGATATAAATTTTATATCAGTATCCTATAACTAATACGAGGATATATTGAAAAATTCTTAGCCTACTATAGAACCAAACAAAATTTCATTGTCAAAATATTTTATTACTCCACATATTCTCCTCTTAATTGTATACATTTATTACAGCGAACCTGCAACGTCTCTAGACCTTTCAAAAAATATGTTTCTTCTTGCTCTGCAAACCAGACCTCTACAGCTTTTATTACCTCCTTGTTGGAAGAAAATTTACGACCTTTTAACCTTTTTTTCCGTTGAGGAAAGAGATGATAGTCGGACGGAGCCAAATCTGGTGAATAAGGGGAGTGTTCTAGTAATTCAAACCCTAAATCACGAATTTTTTGCATGGCAACATGAGATTTGTGTGGCGTTGTCCTGCAAAAACAAAACACCTTTGGATAGCTTTCCGCGTCTTTTCTCTCTAACTTTTTCCCGTAGAGTGGTCAGTAATGTGGAATAGTAATCTCCAGTTATTGTTCTACCCTTATCCAAAAAATCAATCATGATTGCTCCATGGCAATCCCAAAAAACTGAAGCAAGAACTTTTCCAGCAGATTTTTGGACACGAAACTTTTTAGGTCTTGGAGAACCGGAGTGTCGCCATTCCATCGATTGTTGCTTTATTTCTGGATCGTAGAAATGTACCCAAGTTTCATTCATAGTAACAATTTGGTTTAAGAATTCTACATCGTTTTCAAATCGAGCACAGATCGAACGCGATGCTACTACCCTTGCACGCTTTTGGTCAACATTCAAACATTTGGGGATCCATTTTGCAGCAATTTTTTTCATGTCCAAATTGACGTGAACTATATGATGAACGCGTTCGTATGAAATATTCATTGCTTCAGATATCCGTTTTAGCCCAATTCGACGGTCTGTTAAAATCATGTCATGAACTGCATCGATATTTTCGGGGACTGACACAGAAACTGGCCTTCCCCATCATCTTCAATGGAAAATTTACCTCATTTGAAGCTTGCAGTCCAATTTTTCACGGTCGCATACGAAGGACATTGATCACCAAGGGTATTAAGCATATCTTCGTAAATCTGCTTACCTCTTAACCCTTTTAAATACAGGTACTTGATGATGGCTCGATACTCCAATTTTTCGATTTTCACAATTTCGGTGGGCATATTTTTTCTTTTAATTTATTGCGTAACTCTGGTTTACTTTTTTGACGTCAAACTTTACACTGACACTTCTAATAAGTTATTGTTCGTTGCTATGGTAACGCAATATTTTGTTTATGCGGGGAACTGGTCTAGGCTAACTAGATATCAATACATCCTCGTAAAAAAACCTGTAAGCAGCATTGCTCCGTCACACTATGTTCGTAATTCCCTTTCCTTTTTGTTGTTTTACATTCATATTCTTATTTATATGTCAAATTACTTTGATCTTTCAAAACTGTTGGGAAAAAAACGTAACTTATTAATAAAATCGGTTTTCAAAGTTGCCATGTTATTGCTAATAGAAGATAAACAAGTAAAATCGTATTGAAATTAGCAATAGGGGGAATCTAATCTAGGAGTTGGAATTTTTCTATACAAGATACGAACATGTTTGACTTTCTTTTTTTAAAGGTCATCTTTTCCAGTATATTTTGCAAAGTTGTGAATTTACACAAATAACTGCACTAAGCCAGTTAATTACTGGCTCAATGTAGAATATTTTGAGGGTAATGTCAAAAAATCTGTATTGATTATAGTCAGAAAAGCCAAGACCACATATTTCGCTGTTCTAAACGAGTGGATAAAAGGAATTTTTTTTTGCGTTTAGTTTTATTATGATTCAGAGAAAATAAAATATCTGAATATGTTTTTTGTATGATGTGGGTGAAGTCGATTCATTAATATGTACATATTTGTGCTAATAGGTCCAGGTGTTATGTAGCTAAGCTCTGCAATGAAAATATTTTGTTGTCCTGGTGTTGTATCAAGTGTTTCTGAATATTGATATGTTTTTGATAATTGTTTCAAATTTAGGAAGATCCAACCTATTTATCATTATTCGTAATTTTTGGATGGAATACTAACAAAATGGCATTTTTGTAGAGTCCTATTAATATGCCGTAAATTTGTTTTCTGTGCCTGATGGATTAAGTGTGGAGTTAGTAAAAACATATTCAGGTGAATGTTTTAGTGTCTGCATTGGTAGTTGAGTGAATAGACAAAAGTTTAGAATGTGGATTGTCACAAAGTTTCTTATCGTTTCAATATAATGATCAATAAAACATAAAATACATGTTTTAAGCTTACTTCTTAAATTTTGTAACTGTAAAACACTTACATATCTTGAGGATGCCATCGAACAAGCATCTTTGTGGTTCCATCAGATTCGACCCTTTTAGCAAGTACCTGACTTTGAAGACTGATCTCTTCTCCTGAAGCACTCATATTACCCAATGTTCTCTTCTGTGTTATATCCATAAGCTTATGTTGAAGGCCTTCCATTATTCCACTATCAATGAAGTCGAACATACGGGCTGTAAGTGAACATTCATTCAGTTATTCCATTTTTTTTTTGCAAGAAAATGAGAAATATATTAGGTATTCAAAAATAATACGATAGAAACATAGGGATATGCTTCGTAAATAATTGGTGATTAATTTACGACACATGCAACTTATAAAATTCTTGAGAGGATGAACTGAATAGATTGTACATCGTAAGGCTAAGTGTATGGGAAAAAGATGATTCCATTGGATTTAATCATCTCGAAAATTTTCAATTGATTAATTTTTTCTGACAAATAATAATACACCTTCAGAAGATCTAGTAGTAATACTACTAATAACTGAAATAGAAAAAATTCTAGAATCTATAACTATAAACCAAAAGAAGGTGGCGAAGAGATTGAAACACCTATAAGAAATATTGAATAAATTCAAAAAACATTGCATTATAACTCTTATTGTATTTCGAAAATCATTTATTTATTTATTTACGGGTAAACCCTTTAGTAACAAAAATTAACAAAAACTTGAGAAGGTTACAAAATTTATCCTTATCCTATTATAATCAAAGCAAGTATCCTAATATAACCAAAGAAAACAAAAGAAAATAAAAAATTCACAAAGTTAGTCCTTATTCTATAATCACATCAACATCTCTCCTTATACAACTAAGTGAGTCATGAAAGAGATCCACACCAGCAACCCAAGCCACATTTGCGTTTCTAAGCAATCTAGGTATGGGCGAACTTCTAATGTAATTGTATCTGATGAATGAGATATGAAAAAGATTCGATTGTCTCGTGAATCTCGCAGGAACGTGTATGTCGATTTTACTCAATAAATCCGGGCAGTTGATATAACCCTGAATGATTTTAGACAAAAACAATACATCAACACGATTCCTGCGAGCCCTCAGAGTGGGCAAGGCAAGCTTGGAACGCATCAGAGTCGCCGAGAAACTTTCACGCTTACATCCCAGTCTGTAGGAGATGAATAAAAGAAACTTGTTTTGCACTGATTCTACTTTTTTGCAATCTTCAAATATATATGGTGACCAAACAACTGAGGCAAACTCTAGTACAGGTCTAACAAGAGTAGTATAAAGATACTTCAGTGTTGAAATATCACAAAAATCAAATGAGTGCCTGTATATGAAGCCCAGAACTCTAAAAGCCCTGCCAGTGATGATGTCTAAGTGCGGCTTAAAACTGAGATGGTTGTCATACATGACGCCAAGGTCCTTGATTAACAGAATATTGGCAAGAGGAATGTTATTTAGCAGGAAAACAGAATCAAAATCAGCATGGTTTCTAAACATAATCATATGCTTACATTTGGAGATATTCAGACTGAGTTCATTCTCCCGGCACCAATCTTGAAGGCGATTTAAATCCGATTGGAATTGAATGATGTCGTGAAAGCAACTAATGGAATGAAAGATTTTGAGGTCATCAGCAAAGAGGAGGAAATCACAAAATTTAAAGCATGAGGCAATATCGTTGACATATATTAAAAATAGAAGTGGTCCCAAGTGACTACCCTGAGGGACCCCAGATGAAACAATAATACTCCTTGATTCAACCTCGCGAATTTTGACAACCTGAGACCTGCCAGCAACATAAGAAGTAAACCACTCCAGTAAAGTTCCAAAAAAACCAAATGACTCGAGCTTACGTCCAAGAATACCATGACTAACTGTATCGAAGGCCTTGGAGAAATCAGTACACACCACATCAACCTGAAGTCCTCTCTCCAAATTGCTCAACACGTATTCGACGAATAAAAGCAAATTTGACTCGATGCTTCTTCCATGGAGAAAACCGTGCTGCTGGCGACACATCCTATGAGCGACTCTAGACTTGATACTATCATAAACAAGTAGTTCAAAAAGTTTAGGTATTGTGCTGAGAATGCTTATCGGTCTATAATTGCGTATATTTGCTTTCGATCCAGACTTGAGAATAGGCTTTATATAGCTAGTTTTCCAAAATGAAGGAAACATCCCGGAGGAAATAGACTTGTTGAAAATAATCTGTAGGGGAAGAGCCAAAGATGATCTACAGTTCTTCAGGAGAAGAGAGGGAATCCTATCAGGGCCAGGTCCTTTGCTTGCATCCAAGGAGTCAAGTCTCCGCAAAACTTCCTGTATATCAAAACTTAAAATAAGGACGTACCATCAGCCGAAACTTCCGATATCAATAGATCTTCTACATGTATAATCATTTTATGTAACACATTGACAGAGAGAATTGAGAAAGTATAATTTTTTGTAAGAATCGGCGTTAAAAAAAAGCCAAATAATATTAGTAATACTGAAACTCATTAATATTGAAAACATCCATATCTTACACAGCAATCTAACCAGGGATCTACTGCGACTGCGACCTAATTTGTCACCCAATCTACCCCATCCAGGTGATCAGGTTTCAATTTGATTGATGATTAGAATTGGAACATATTTATCGATTTCAGAAGAGCATCTAATCGATAACTTCATCCAAATATACAAATCCATTCAATTTGGAATTTTTATAGAGATTTTTAGTGGTTGTGTTCAGTTGGGCATTTGGACAGATAAAGTACTACTAACATAATCCCTACAGTGAAATATTACTTTACTAGTAGATTTTATGTCTACTTTTATGTATATGATAGATCATAATTTCATAGATTTACCAATATTTTTGTGTATAAATTACAAATAACCTTTCGAGCATTTCACCTTTGTACATTGTATATTGAACTACTTAATAAACATGGCTATAAATTATTGTATTTGTACAAGAACACTCCTCGAGATCAGTGGCGGATTGCTAAATAGGCTAGCTAGGCAAAAACAAAGTCTCAACTCAACTTGGCCAAGTGTTCTAATCATTACATTGTTGTAACTTAGAAATTCATTCTGTATTGTGTTTCCACAAGAAGCTGCATTTTGTCGTGGGTAGAAGTTGTAAATGATTTACCTCATGGTCTGATACTTTCCTCCATATTAGTCAAACTCTATAGGGGTAATAAAATATTATTTAGACTGTTATTTCAAAATTACGGAGAGATTTAGTGCTGCCTAGTGTTGATCTTTCTGGTACACGTTTCTTGCATTATAAGTACTTGACTCGCGCGGATTTATGGTAGTTAAAATACTACTATTATTATTCCGTGGTTCGTCTTGAAAAATCGAACATCGGGAGTTTTGATTCATGGGATTTGTATTTAGTTGAATATTTATAACATGTTAATATGTAACAATCCTTATATGAGACTCAATATTCTGTTAGAATGAAGTATTTGTTGTTAATTAAATTTCGATCTTATTTTATACTAACGACAATACCCGGGTCGAAATACATCATAGGCTTAATAGTAATAGAATCAGTTAAGCATTTCGCTTGTTAATGATCTGTTGACCATAGCTGAGATTTGACTGACTAAAAAAGCAATGAACTTCGGCTTATATAATTTCAACGATCAAACATTCTAATTTTAAAACATTCTAGTACCCACAATTATATTTGAATAAAATCTAGAAAAATACTCATCATTCCTTATCACACACATATAGACTTAACGTCATGAAATACAACCTCTAGTTTAGATAGGTCATACAATGTTTCCAACATCAATTTTTGCCACCAACTAAGATGATATATATATATATATATATATATATATATATATATATATATATATATATATATATATATATATATATATATATATATATATTTTTTCTTTCAAATTGGTATCAGTCTATATGCAGTGATTTGAAAAATTATTTCTGCTTGAGATTGTCTGCGTTCATGATGATTCGCTTCAGCATTTTTATTATGCATTGAAATTTTATGACACTGATAGAAGTTATCCATATTTATCATTGAAAATATATTGTTTTCTCTATTTTTACATGATCACTGAGGAAGAAATTCCAAACATCGTGAAAAACATTACTTTTAAATACTTTTAATACAAATTGAAGAAAAAAGTAACCCAAACGCATCGACAAATTTATTTCCGTAAACAAAATATTAAAAATGGAATTATTGAATTTAGTTTTTTGATAATATTACAATTTTTGTTGATTAACGGATACTTAACGAATCGTTAATCAATTAATAAATATCTTCAATTATTACTAAAGTGAATACTTAGTGACAAGTCAATTCTTACCAGACCATGGCTGTCTTCGAAAACGAATTTTTTTCCCGTTCCTTTTGAACAATTTTGTACTAATAGTTTCAGGCGATTTTTTGGTTGCGTCATTGGGTTTACCATCGCTGTTGAAATGACCATTAACATGTCTCTGAAGTGTCAACTGCAAAAGAAGAATATATATAATAAGAACATATCATACAGTCTATTCACAATATTTGATGATATCATAGCAAATACAAACAAAAACATATTGGTGATTAATTATACTTGAAATTATTGTGCAGAACATACAACTTCTGTATTAGCATTTATCAAGATAAGAATTAATATATAATAACTTATTGCTGATATATCAAGGCGAGTTTTCAATATTAAAGAACACTTTTCTTTAAACCCCTATATGTGTTCAAAGGCGTCGCATAGCGTAGATGAAGCTTCTCCTCTAGAGACTCGAAAAAATTTAATCAATTGAAAGCAATTTATTAGTTAGTTAAAAATATTACAAGAAACCTAAGGAGATTATATTTTAATTTAATTTTTGTTATACTAAACGTTTGCATTGATATTACGAGCAACAATTATTTGTAGTGCAATATCGTGGAAATATGAAAATTTTGATATACTCTGCTCTATAATAATATAGAGAGAGTTTTCGCCTCCAGACAACTGTGTCACGTAACTCAGGTTTACCTAATTGATAAGTTCTCCAATAGATCTTTTTTATTTTATCTATTGGGTTTGTCATAAAGTAATTTTGTGGATGGCAGTAGCTAAGATTTATGTTACAGACATTATTAGTAATTTGCTAATGAAATCTTTTCTTTTCATGAAAATCCTATAAAATATAAATATATCATATATATATATATATATATATATATATATATATATATATATATATATATATATATATAATATATATATATATATATATATTATATATATATATATATATATATATATATATAATATATATATATATATATATATATATGTATATATATATATATATATATATATATATATATGTATATATATATATATATATATATATATATTATATATATATATATATATATATATATATATATAATATATATATATATATTCTATATATATATATATACACACATTACATATGAGAATGGAATGCTAGCACATTTATTCGACACAAATCGAAATTAATCAAAAAAATCCACCCTAGTGCAGCTAGCTACATGACGACGCTAACGACATTACCATCCATCCACAAGATATTAATGATATAAGCAGCAAAGTGCGCCACAAAACTATGTACTACCTATTTCGGACTTATTGGGCCCCCTCAGTATAATCTACCTATCGGATATGGTAAGCATAAGCATACAGATTATCAAACTCGTAATTCACTATTTCGAAGACGAGAAGCAGTGACATATAAAATATGCCACGCGCCATCTGGCGGAACACATCCGACACCTTCTGAGTTAGATGGTTAGATGAAAAACGTCTGGCATCGAAAAACTCATGCGTCTTCTATTACCTTGCTATTATTATATATATATATATATATATATATATATATATATATATATATATATATATATATATATATATATATATATATATATATATATATATATATATATATATTCAAGAGCTGATGCCCCAAATGATAAATGGGAATGTCAGAAATTTTGGAAAAAACATCACTGAATATTGGAACACGCAATTGCATTGGATTGCTGACTTTTCCATAGTTTTCCATATAAAGTTCGCGAGCATTAACTCTCTATTAAGTATTCTGTAAGATGTGAATGCAAAGAAAGCACGCCAGTTAAGTAAGTATCGAAAAAACAACGTGGCTTGTTTTCTGTCGTTCTGCATCACAAACAACTAGCGTCAGACCATAGTATGCACTTTCGAGTTGAAAAACCTCATTATTATTATTATTACAAATGCTCGTACATTTTCAAACATAATAATACAATGTTCGAAGAAGATAAGTTGATAATGATGATTGTGTAACATTTCAAATTAACAATCATTTACCATATTTTGATTTATATATATATATATATATATATATATATATATATATATATATATATATATATATATATATATATATATATATATATCGTCGGCGTCAGTGCAGGACCTTGTAAATGCATAAAACCTTTTTTTACAGGAGACACTAAAAACCTCCTAAATCATAACAAGAAAAAGTAAATATAATTTTCTTTGGGTGTGGGTTAATGAATTGGGTTGCTTAAGCATGGGTTGGGAATTTAGTTGAAAAATAAAATAATTTAATATAAGAATAACACTTACAAGGAAATGCACTTATGACATAAACACGAACGAGGTAGATACAAGGTAATGTATTATTCTGAATTCGAACAAAATTACTTATGTATTATCAAATTAACAATGCCAACAATTATTTCCGATGAGGTAGAGATTCATAATAAGGTCAACAATCCCTGGGTATAACCTTTTTTTATCTCCTGCAAGCCGTTGAATTTTCTGTCAGGGATTTCTAATGGAGCAGAATTTGATTGTGGAAATTCAACTTCAGCTAAGGATATACTTTTTGTCCTATGAGGTAATAGCCGATACTCTTCATCAAAATGGAGCTTGTATGATATTCCCTCAAAATTGTACTTTATAGATTTAAGAAAAACTACCCCAGGATCTCCAACATGTTTTCCTGGGCGTATTGATATATACTTTAAAAATGGTTTGTGGACGAAATCACGGAAGAAATCAGCACAAACACATGATAGCGATTCTTTCTTCTGGCTAGGAGTCCTTGATGCTACTGGAACTGAATTTTGTTCTAAAATACCATGCCCACTTTTTGACGACCACTCAGAGACTGACCACTGACCCAACCCAGTCGTGTTCAAATACATCGTTTTACATGGTAATAATTTATTTCCTATTTGCAAATGGTAAGCCATAGAATTTTTGCGCCTGCTGTCACTGTTAATTGTTTTGCGTTTAGCTTGACGAGTAAATACAGTATTCGATACGAATACTTTCCTTTGGTCCCAGTTCAGTTTACTCCAAAGATCTGTAAATATGTCTTGTCGGTATACTTCGGTTATCTCGTAACACTGTCTGGTTAAATTTGTTATTTTGGTGTCTTTTTTACGGCAATTACATCTAGATAGTAATTTCCTTTCACTCCTCTCCGTGTCATTGAATGTATTTTTTTGACCTTTTGGTTTTCGAAATCCGAGATGTACCTTACCTTCCATTCTATCTTTTTATTCAAAATTCGCTGGTTTTGTTTAGAATGCTTTATTTTCTGGACTCCACTATCTAGTACTGCTTCAATTGTACTTGGTTGGATTATCGGCGCGGCGTGGAGTTATTAACATCATCCGCTGTTGATATTATGTCTGCTTCTTCTTGAATTGGTGTCGCAGAAGGTAGTCCTTTCTCAATCTCTTCTTGTGCCACAGTATCAGGTAGGTCATCGTCTTTTTCGCTCATAAATTGTTTCATTCACTTTTTGAAATACTGTTTCTGCACCAGTCATTAAGACCTCTGTATCATCTATCAGTAATAAGGTAGCATCTCTTATAGCACACAAAGCATCGTCACTTGACTCAAATTGTGAATCATTACTACATACTGTGTTATGTACATCGTCATTTGGTCTTAGAAATTCTATATCCTTAAATGGTGCCACAACAGGAAGTAATTCGATCCCGATTGCTTCTTGTTCGGCCTTTGCGGTCGTTTGTTCACTATTTAATAATTATCACATCCAGAACATACAAAAAAACAAAATGGTTCACTACGCATCACCAACGACTTCATTCAAATAGCAGATACAAGGTACTGCTTTGAAAATCTGGCAATAAGCACTTCGAAGGTACTAGATTCGCCTGTTTTACCGACCATTTCTGGTGCCTAGCAACCTCAGTGTTTTGCCACTAGATGACAGGCCACTTCATTTATACATTTCGATGCATGAATGAATTTTGTCAAAAATTGTAGATAGAAGGTCCTGCACTGACGCCGACGATATATATCTATTGAATATATTCATAAATTTCAACAAATAAAATAATATGATCATTTCATGTGTGCTTGACTGGGATTATCAGTATTTAATGATTCTAAAATTCTGAAAAAAAATTAAAATATGCTTTATTAAAATATATCTCAATAAAAAACTGAATAATTTAAATTACTAAGCTTGAAAATTTTTTATTTGAATTGCTTTTTGTTAATCGAGCTATCATTTATTAATTATCTTATAGTTAAAAGTACATTCGAAACAGCTGATGATAATTACTCAATTGATTGAGCTGACCGCCGGTATTTACTTATTGGAATGCCAGATGGCGTTAAATGTCATTCAATTCTATCCCAATTGCTCAAACTCTTCGTCGTAGGATCACATATGACTTATGCCAACATCGTTTTTTTTTACCCTTCAGAAACAATATAGTGTTTGTTTTATAAACAGTCATATGTGCTTTACTATACTCTTGAAAATATGTGAACAGAATTTCATGATGATCGGTTGAGTAGTTTATGCGTGAAAACGTAACAATCAAACAAGAAAACTCACATTCGCATTTATAATATTACTTAGGGGCCCGATGAACGCAAAGTTTTCACCACATTGATACAATTCTATTGCAAGGCTCGTACATAATGAATTCAATTACACTGACCTGAGAATTGAACCTCTGCCTGCATCCGTCTACGATGCACCTGAAGAGCTTGGTCCCTGCGTGCGCCAAAACGTGCCTCTCTAACCATGAGCGGGAGCATGAGGTACGACCGTGCACCTTGCAGCCCGACCAAAAGCAAGTGTACTCGTCGCGGGTGGCTTGCGATATCACATGTTTGTGCTGAAACAGAAACGATGATCGACGGACCGTTAATTGCTTCGAAGAAGAAGAAGAAAACAGGTATATATATAACGACGAGGGTAATTACATCGATTACGATCGAGGTGGACTGACCTGTGTTTTTTCTCTCGTCTAATTGGTACTCTCTTTTTTGTAGGGCGGGATTGATTGTTATAAGGATTTTCAATTTCTCGCGTTTGTTGTGTGAAAAATATGCGATGAAGGTGTTAGAGCAGTTTTTTAATTTCAACTCTTAAAGTTTTTTTTTCATCGAGCAAGGAATATATGTATATAGATATAGATAGATATATACATACATACATATATATATATATATATATATATATATATATATATATATATATATATATATATATATATATATATATATATATATATATATATATATATATATATATATATATATATATATATATATATATATATATATATATATATATATATATATATATATATATATATATATATACTAGCTGACCCGGCAAACGTTGTTTTGCCATATAAGTTATTTTTATCTATCTATCTTTCTATCTATTCATCTATCTGCCGATGTATATCTACCTATCTAACTATCTATCTATCTATCTAGATAGTTATCTATCTATCTACATATCTATTTAAACCGGCAAACGTTGTTCTGCCATAAAAATTATTTTTATCTATCTGTCTTTCTATATATTCATCTATCTGCTAATGTATCTCTATCTATCTATCTAGATAGTTATCTATCTTTCTATGTATCTATCTATCTATCTACATATCTATCTATCTATCTGACCCGGCAAACGTTGTTCTGCCATATAAATTATTTTTAATCTATCTAAATAGGGGTTGATCGTGGAGGGGTGAAAATGTAGGGTTGTATATATTTTTGAATGCTGTATCATAAAAAAATAGAACAGAAAATGTTGTCAGAAAAATAAAGAAAAAAATCAAGGGGTGGACTACCCTTAACATTTAGGGGGATGAAAAATAGATTTTGTCGGATTCTCAGACCTAACCGATATGCACACAAAATTTCATGAGAATCGGTTGAGTCATTTCGAAGGAATTTAACAAATAAAAAATAAGAGTTGATCGTAGAAGGGTGAAAATTTAGGATTGTATGTATTTTTGTATGCTGTATCATAAAAAAACAAAAAATTTTCAAAAAATTTAGGGGTGGGCTACCCTTAACATTTAGGGGGATGAAAAATAGATGTTGGCCGATTCTCAGACCTACCTAATATGCTCACAAAATTTCATGAGAATCGGCCAAGCCGTTTCGGAGGAGTATGGGAACGAACATTGTGACACGAGAATTTTATATATAAGATATATATATATGTATATAGATATATATATATATATATATATTTATATTTATATTTAATTATATATATATATATATATTTATATATATTAATATATATATAAATATTTGATATACTTAATTATCACTATGAAATATTGTTTTTGATCTCTACAAATACTTCCATGTAATAAAGTTGTAGGTACCTAAGTATATTTTAGTTGAAATTAAAATACTTTTACAATATACCTAGTTAAAAACATGTATTGAGTAGCTCTACTTAAATGGATTAAAATAAAAATTAATAAAAAAGTGCAAACAATAAAATTTGGAATCCACAGTTTGTAGCTATCACACTTAAGTACTTATATCTTTTAAAATTTTAACATATTTCCTTTGAAGATTTCTTATCGAAATTTTTTGAGAATGCGTCATAAATTAAAATGAAAGAAAACATCTTCAATGTTACTGTGCCTTAAGTCTAAGTGATAGTCAAGAATTTCTGGCGGTTAAATTAAATAATTTGAAACGAAGAAACAGTTCTCGCTGTTCACAGATCATTTTTCGGTTTCTAGGTATTTGATATTGACAGAATTTGCTTTGCCTCCAAAATAAGATTTAATCATTTTGCATCAAAAAATTACGAGAACACCACGTCTGATATTATTTTTCTTGCCATATATTTTTATTTCAAATGATCAATACAACACGGCCAAAGAAAACAATTAACGTATGTTTTTAACCGTGTACCTATAGTACATAGAGATAATACAGAAGTACCTTTCAACTTGGAACATCGAGTTAATTTCAAGATATGAATCTTTGTTTAATAACACAGAACTACTTGATAACCCTAAATAAATGTCTCTTCTGTCTAAATCGCAGAAAACAAATAGAATCAGCGTGTCCAATCAAATCAGGATCTAAAATTGAGATGAGAATGCCAGGATATTCCAGGAGATTTTGTTATTTTTATAGGTGTATCGCGATAAAATTTTCCAATATCTCAGACACACGAGTTTGATACATCTTTTTACCAAGAGAGTTCCTGAAAGAACTTGCGTCATATGCAAATACTGTCAGACAATTTGCCTTCACATAAGAATGTATCAAAAATTACCTATTTATTTCGATTCTTGGACACTTGACTATTTTTGGATAAAAGTAATATTTTAAAACAATGGTTAAAAATAACAATTTACACTTTTATTATAAGAAATATCGCATGACGCACGTTTCAGTGGAACTTCACCTTCTTCAGATGCTAATGGCAAACTAACTATGATTTTCTGTTATATCGAAAACAAGAAATGACAAATTATGTAGAAGGGGTAAATACAAAGATGGTTACAAATAATTATTAGAAAAGGAAAAACCAATTCTGAACTGCTAGTCAGGTAGTTCGGTAATTTTGAAAAGATTAAGAAGGGGGCTTGAAGTATGATCGATTTGGCTATTCAATAGGAGACCGGAATGCTTGTATTTATTTATCTGTAATGATTCTAAAAAATTTAGTTTAATTCCTTTACTTTCAGTATTTAATATTTTAAAATCGAAATTGAATGTGTGATTTTCTTGGATTAAATGGTTTGCATAATGTGAATCCGACTTCTGATTAACAAAGCTACGTTTGTGTTCTGAAATTCTAGTTCGAAAACTTCTGAAAGTTCTACCAATGTAAAACTTATCACAATCGCCACAATTAATTTTATAAACTCCCGATTTATTATCTTTATGAACTTTGGATTTATTATTTTTTATATGATTTCCTAAATTATTACCGGTACGATAAGCAATGTTAATGTTGTGCTTAGATAAGAGAGATTTAAGTTTTTTACTTGAATTTCCGATGAAAGTGCCGGTAATAATTTAGGAAATCATATAAAAAATAATAAATCCAAAGTTCATAAAGATAATAAATCGGGAGTTTATAAAATTAATTGTGGCGATTGTGATAAGTTTTACATTGGTAGAACTTTCAGAAGTTTTCAAACTAGAATTTCAGAACACAAACGTAGCTTTGTTAATCAGAAGTCGGATTCACATTATGCAAACCATTTAATCCAAGAAAATCACACATTCAATTTCGATTTTAAAATATTAAATACTGAAAGTAAAGGAATTAAACTAAATTTTTTAGAATCATTACAGATAAATAAATACAAGCATTCCGGTCTCCTATTGAATAGCCAAATCGATCATACTTCAAGCCCCCTTCTTAATCTTTTCAAAATTACCGAACTACCTGACTAGCAGTTCAGAATTGGTTTTTCCTTTTCTAATAATTATTTGTAACCATCTTTGTATTTACCCCTTCTACATAATTTGTCATTTCTTGTTTTCGATATAACAGAAAATCATAGTTAGTTTGCCATTAGCATCTGAAGAAGGTGAAGTTCCACCGAAACGTGCGTCATGCGTTATTTCTTATAATAAAAGTGTAAATTGTTATTTTTAACGATTGTTTTAATATGTTTATTAATTTACACCAAGTATCGGCCCAATCAATCCAAAAAAAAAAAAGTAATATTCCCTGAGAATTCCAGGATATTTCAGGAGAAAAAAATTCCCTGAGAATTCCAGGTCTTCCAGGTTTTTCAATGTAGCCACCCTGATAATGTAATACTACATGATGCGTGAATTTTCATGGAAGCTTCCCTTATAGTTTTTTATTATGATGTGTCAAAATTAACTCTGGAGTAAAAAAATCACGAATTTCTTAACGAAACGTTAACTAAATTCGATGGACGATGAATCAACTCTGTGGTAGTTCATATTTATATTAAAAATTAAATAATAAGAAAACAACTTGTGGTTTTTGGACAAGTTGTTTTCTTATTATTTAATTTTTAATAGAAACGTTAACTGTTTCATAGTTGGTTTTCAAAATCAAATGGTCTGTTATTCCTAAAAAAGACAAATAAAAAAAAATTATATATAGGTATATATATATATATAACTTTTTGAAAATTATTAGCAATAACAGGCTTGGAGAATCTCAAAAAACTCGATTTTATTAAAAAGTTTACGTTTTGCCACGACATTCGTGGCTTTTTCAAAACTTTTGAAACATTGAAATTTCTTTGACATTTATTGATTTGAAAAAATTTGTATAGTTAAAAAAAGACTACTATGTTTCATCAAAAGTTTTTCGGCTGTGGCCGTTCTCTGTTATTTTTTATTACGTGCTATTCAGTCCAATATCAACATTAAAATCTGTTATTATTAGATGGTAAGGGAAACCACAGAAACCTTTACCCACGTAATGTTCGAAATAGGTTCAAATTATTTTGATCTTGAAAAGTCAAAGAATAGGATACTATTTATCTCTTTTTCAAAATTTTTTATTACGGCTGTGGCCGTCTTCAGTTACTAATTACGTGCTATTTAGTCCAGTATCAACAGTCAGGTCTGTTGATATTAGATGGAAAGGGAACCACAGAAACCTTCACCCACGTAATGTACAAAATAGGCTTAAAATATTTGATTGTTGGATTTGCCTTTAAAAAGACATTACTTGTAATTTTGGAGATCATATGTTCTAACTTATAACTTTTTTTTTGAAAATTTAAAATTCTTGATGTCTAGATTTTGTCGAAGAATATGAGTTGTTATGGTAAGAGTTTGTTTGTTGAATTATTTTGTATTGATTTACGTTGTTTCTTAGAAAAATTAAAGAATTAAATCTGCGTATATTGAACTTGAGTAAATGTTTTATATTTGTTCTATCATTTATGACTTTATTTAAATTTTTTTGAATATGTAACACGTTCCCTCTCAATCTAATATGAACAGACCTGACTGTTGATATTGTTCTGAATAGCACGTAATTAGTAAATGAAGACGGCCACAACCGTTAAAAAAAATTTTGAAAAAAAAGATAAATACTCTATTCTTTGACTTTTCAAAATCAAAATAATTCGAACCTATTTCGAACATTACGTGGGTAAAGGTTTCTGTGGTTTCCCTTATCATCTAATAAAAAAGATTTGAATGTTAATATTGGACTGAATAGCACGTAGTAAATAACAGAGAACGGCTACAGCCGAAAAAAATTTGATGAAATATAGTAGTCTTTTTTAACTATTCAAATTTTTATATATATATATATACAGTGCTTTCATGATGAAAGGAACAAATTCATTAAAAAATTAGGTTTCTATTTCATGTTAAAATCCTCGGACAGGTCGATTAGTATTTTTATTTGGGCATTTTTCGCAATAAAAATTTTGTATACAGGGTGTCTCATTCAAGAGCTATGGCTATGTCATTAGTTTTTTTAAAGGTAATACCCTGTATATTATTTCACTTTACAATTCTACGATAAATTCTTATCACTTTTTGTGAACATACCATATGCCTCAACTCGATGGATTGCCAGAAACGGAGATAGTGGGTAATGAGAGGTACGATATGAAAACACACAAATGTAATTACTAATTTAATTTTTACATATGTTCAATCTGTTGTCCGGTTACTTCGAGACATTTTTGAAGTCGATTCAATGTTTCCCGTTGCACATTTTCAATTACTTCTGGACTGATAAGTCTTATTTCCTGCCTGATTCTCTCTTTTAGATCATCAATATTATTTGGTCTATTCAAATAAACTTTAGACTTCAAATAACCCCATAAGAAAAAATCAAATGGGGTTATGTCCGGTGATCTTGGCGGCCACTCAATCGGACCTCTCCGTCCTATCCATCTGTTGGGAAAAGTTGCATCAAGAAATTGTCGAACAGCGATTGAATAGTGAGGAGGTGCCCCATCTTGTTGAAACCATATCTCGTTATTAGGTATGTCAGGATCTTGTGGGTTAGGAAACAAAACAGCTAAAGCCGGAATGAGTTCGAACTGGAGAAAGTTCAAGTAGTCCTCTCCGTTTAGTGTTCCTTCAAAAAAATAGGGACCAACTATACGATTTCGAACAATCGCTGCCCATGTATTAATTTTTTGAGGCCGCTGTGTGTGGCATTCTTGCATCCAATGAGGATTCTCGGTCGCCCAATACCTACAGTTTTGTCTGTTGGCGTGGCCTTTTAAAATAAAGGTGGCTTCATCAGAAAAAATTATGTTTGTAATGAAATTTAGATGTTGAGTATGAATTTCAAGAATCTGCTGACAAAACTGTACTCTGCGGTCAAAATCGTCTTCTAATAATTCATGTACCAGCTTAATTTTATAGGGATGATACTTATTTACCTTAAGTATTTTATGCACGGACCCTACTGATAAATTGAAATTATTGGAAATTGTAGTAATGGATGTATGAGGGTTATCTTGGGTTTCTAGTAGAACGTTCAGCACTGTTTCTTCAGATACTCTCGGTTGTCTTTCCTTTAGGTAAATCTCTAACGTGGCCGTATCTCCTGAATTTTTGATTCAATTTTGCTGACTGTCGATCTAGTAATTGGCGGACGATCAGGATGATTTTCATTGAATAGATTGCAGACTTCTTCTTGTGAACGCACCCTATCTCCAAAACCAATCATCATAAGTACTTCAATACGTTCTCTCTCAAGTAATTGCATTTTCTTAAACAATGAAGTAGTGTAGTGCCTGGAGCGTTAAAAACGTGAAAACTGCGGACTATACAGCACCAGTGAATGAATTCAGATGGTACATGTGAAATTCACATCATCAGATTTAAAGACAATGTATTCTTATATTTTTATTTGTACTTTTAATAATCCACATTTAAAATCACCAGGTGCTCCACTATCTCCGTTATAATCTGGGAATCCATCAAGTTGAGGCATATGGTATGTTCACAAAAAGTGATAAGAATTTATCGTAGAATTGTAAAGTGAAATAATATACAGGGTATTACCTTTAAAAAAACTAATGACAAAGCCATAGCTCTTGAATGAGACACCCTGTATACAAAATTTTTATTGCGAAAATTGCCCAAATAAAAATACTAATCGACCTGTCCGAGGATTTTAACATGAAATAGAAACCTAATTTTTTAATGAATTTGTTCCTTTCATCATGAAAGCACTGTATATATATATATATATATATATATATATATATATATATATATATATATATATATATATATATATATATATATATATATATATATATATATATATATATATATATATATATATATATAATCAAATTTTCAATAATCTCCACCTGATTGTATAGGTTATTTATTTGGTTAATTCAGGTTCCAGCGCTCATTTCAATCATTTAATATCAACTACCCCACACATGAGATCTGCATATAAATTGACGGACAAATAATTTATAGACCTGAAAGATTTAGTTTATAGGATCATCTATATCCTAATCATCATCAATCCAAAGGTGAACGATAATAATCATTCACCAATTCAAATTTAGTGAAGAGTTGCCTTATCATCCCAAGTATCATGTGTCAAAGATAACTCTGGACTAACAAATCACGGATGTTCGAAAACTTTGACGGTTGTCTTCCGTTATGAATATTCCCCTTGGTACTATTTTTATCACACTAAATTAGGGGTCAATTCTTTCAAACGCTCACAAATCTATGTTTTATATCAAATAATTAACAATATCTCCCCTTGAATCTACCTGATCAACAAGTGGTGTTAAACGTGATAATTTCTGACTTCCCTGTGCACTTCCGTTAATGCAAATGAGAAAATCTCGGAGAAAATAATCAATTTAGAACAAGAAATTTTACTGAAAAAATTTAAAAAATTGAACGACACTAAATGAGAAGAGACCCGTGAAATAAAAATTCTCAAATCTTTTAAATTTGCGAATATTTGAGGAATATCGGAATAGAGACTATTTCTCGACCATGGTTTTCATTTTCATACACAGATCCCAGAATGTTTGTTGAAAGGGCTCAATAATTTTTTGACAGAAATACCTAGTATAATTATGCATCATTTCTTCCTCAGTTGAACCTACACTAAACTTGAATTCATATTGCCTCCTGAAGTACCCTCAAATTGAATATTTGATGAAATGAAAAGAGACTAGGGCAATATAAGTCAAAGTTATTTTATGAGGTATGATATATCATTTATATATATATATATATATATATATATATATATATATATATATTATATATATATTATTATATATATATATATATATATAATATATATATATATATATATATATATATATATATATATATATATATATATATATATATATATTAGTGATAGAATACCGATATGGATATCGGTATATCGGCATAATCGAAAAAGTGTTTACACTTATCGAGTTTTTATTTATTCACAACTGATCTTTGTTTTTTATTTACTTGTATTTGTACCATACTGGTGTGTGAATAAATATTATTATTATTATTATATCGGCAATTGTTGCTGATTATCGGTATCGTATCGGCAAGAAAATTGCCGATATATCGTCAAAAAAAATGTTTGCGCTACATTTCAGCCCTATCTGCATTTAGTCTATTTCTTTTAGGCTCGTAAATATTACCTAATTCACTAAAAAGTTGTTCACTTGACACACTGGCAGCGGGTGCTGAGAGGTAGACTGAAGCTGCGTTGTACAAACTGGGAAATTTCCTTTTTTTGCCTCCCACCACTCAAAAGGAGATTTATCTCTTAATAGAGTTGAAGATGCCAAATATAATATGCGTTATGTTTGCCGATACGATATATCGGCACGTAAATATCGGTATCGGCCGATATATCGTATCGGCAAAAAAAAGTGATATCGTTCTATCACTAATATATATATATATATATATACATATACAGGCCGTTTTTTTAACTGATCCCACTATTGCTATCTCTGAAACGGAGAGACCTACAAGGTCGGTTAAATTGGATAAAAGTTTCCAATTTTGGGGAGCAATAATAATATCAATGTTTGTTTTTGAGATATTCGCCAAAAACTAAAATAGTCGAATTTCGTTTTTTGGCTCTTCCGCCTCCATTTCGAATGATATTAGAAAAAGTCAGAGGAGTTTCAATAATGTTTCATATTCTTCATAAACTGATATGAACCAATTTTCAATGCGACGTTTCGTTCATTAGATTCCATTATCAATTTTATTTTTTCAAATATGGGCCTCTACATTTTTTCAGCAATTTTGGTAGCCACTGTTGTAACAAATTCAGCTACTTATTAATTACAACACATGTATTTCTCGACGTTTTTCTCCGAAAAAACATCATCAATATTTGGTCAAACAATTTCCGTTAGTGTAGTCTGAAAAAGGTAGAAACCAAAATTTTAGCTCTCAAAGATACTCCATACATCTTTTGAAATTTTGAACGTGCGCCTATGCATTCCAGGGTTTTTGTATAAATATAAAAGAACTGTTCAAAGCCAACTTTTAAGCATAAATGTTTGTTTATGATGTCTTCTGGCAAATAGAAATCTTGGAGAAAAAATTCTGAGAGTACTGAAATGGATTTATTGTTTCAAAGTGATCCATGAATTAACACAATAACAATATGTCAAATCTATATACAAGTAGATACATAAATAATTATTTGATTCCTGTGAATTTGAGAGGTGAAAACCATGAATTTTTCAAATGACGAGAAAGTTGATTTGCTTTTCGTATACGCGAAATTTTTCAGAAATGTTACTAGATCTCTAGCTATGTATAGGGAATAGTACCCCGAGAAGTATCAGCCATCCGAAAGATATTTTCAAAGCATTGAGAGGACTTTATGGAATCATGGTTCATTAGAAAAACCCTCGAGTAAGGGCTGTACAGTAAATAACAGAGGTGGCGATACTGAAATTGACGCTTTTTTATTCGATTGTAATTAATAACTGAATTTGTTACAACAGTGGCTACTTAAATTGATGAAAAAATCTAGAGGCTCATGTTTAAAAAAATAAAGCTGATGATGGTACTTAATGAACGAAACGTCGCACTGAAATTTTGTTCATATCAGATTATAACGAGTATGAATCATTATGGAAACTCCCCTGACTATTTCTAATATCATTCGAAATGGAGGCGGTAGAGCCAAAAAACGAAATTCGACTACTTTAGTTTTTGGCGAATATCTCAAAAATAAAAATTGATATATAAGACCTGAAAAAGGCTTATTATTGCTCCCCAAAATTGGAAACTTTTATCCAATTTTACCGACCTTGTAGGTCTCTCCGTTTCCGAGATAGCAATAGTGGGATCAGCTATAAAAACGGCCTGTATATATATATATATATATATATATATATATATATATATATATATATATATATATATATATATATATATATATATATATTTATTTATTTCACTTGAAGTAATAAGTCTGGAACGTATCATTTAGATTCAAATAAAAAAAGAATTGGTTAATTCGCGAACTGTCAAGTGTTAACTTGTTTTCAGCAGTTGTGCAAAATTGAAAACCATCATGACACAAAACAACAATTGAAGATGCTAGTTAATAATTAATAACAACAAATAATTACATTGTTATTGTACTATCTGTGTAGGTACAGTTAACTTAAACTAGATCTACTCATAAACAATTACAAATGTTAGTCGATTATGAAATGTGTGGAGGAACAACCGTAGCCAACGCCCTTGTCGGAAATTTGCCACCTCTGGCCCAGCCAAAACCCATGTTTGCTAAAAAATCGCAGAAAGGCAAGATGCTGATAAACACAGACTTTCCCAAACTGCGAGCCCCGACGCCCAGTGGCGCCGAGACAAATTTGGTATAACCCAACGAAAAATAAACTAAAAACCTACAAATATAGGAATTTTTGAGGTGGTCTATTTTTAACTAAGTAACTAATTGATTAGGCCGATACTTGATGAAAATCCATTATAATATTGTAAATAACACTTCACAGTTATTGATTTTCACTGTACTTTGTTCCGCCAATACACAGTGGCTTCTCTTCAGATATATAATACATAAGTACATGTATTATACATCTGAATATAATATAAAAGATGTAAAGTTAACAGTACGTTACTGATATTTACACTTTTTCATATCTTATGTTGAATATTTTATTGAAAGTATTTTGATTTTTGAATTATCTATTAATATCAGTATTAAATGATATAAAATGCCAATTGTTTTCAGAATATATAATTCTTAAGGGTATATAGGTATTATAATTTTGTCAAAACGGCCTATAAAAGAAAAACAAGTGCCAATTAAACCTTTTTTTAACAAAGAAGCCATGATCACCCCACTTTTATATTTGGCCGGGTGATTGACAATAGTACTAACTATTTGTAGAATAATTTTGAAAATTTTAAATTATGTATTTTTTGGGAAAATATTAAGTTAAAATATAAATTTGTATTTCGACAAAAACTTTTTTCTTATAACGTATGGCATATTATATATCACTATAAAGAGCATAAAGAATGCTGCAAAATGACACCTCTTCCAGCTCTCTAGATTAACTAGGACAGCTCCTAGAGCAATTTCAAAAAAGTAACTTCTCGGTGTTTGAAAGTTTACACTAACATATTTTGGAAACTGTTTGAGATAAAAATTTTGGTATTTTTCTTAGTTCCGGCATCCACAATGAGTATTCCAAATTTCACCAAAATCTGAGATGGTGAGGTAAAATTTAATTAAAAGTGTGTTGATTTGACATGGAACTACCCTGTAATGAAAAGAAAGTATATAGGGAAAATCAACGTGAAAAGGCAAATGAGGGTGGCCTGTCCATTAGTTCAATTCGACGTTTTGAGAAAATACGCAGCGGTTTGAAGGCTCATCCATCACATTAATTAGTTTCATATTATAAAAAAAATAAAAAACAAAATAAAAATATTAAATTATGGAAATATACAAGTTTTAGTTTATTTAATATCTTCTACGTATTTAAATTAGTTCAGGGCGACGTTTAATCATTTCAATAAGAAAAGGGCGCCGGAACTCGAGAAAGTTTGGGAACCCCTGGATTAACGTAATGGCAATTTGATCTTCAAATGATATGTTCGATTTGTAATTGATCGCCGCAAATTGACAGTTCGATAAACAAGATCAAAAATTTAAAACGAAATCCGAGAGAACGTTACGTAAAATCGAAATGTGCGTCAGTATTGAAACTCACCTGAAGATGTTCTAATAAGGCCCCACTGGTATCGAATTGTGCACTGCAGTCGGCCCAACGACACTGTCCCGAATCATTGACCCTTGACAGTGATTTCTGACTCTTTCTTCGCTCCACATCTTGCTGCTTGAACGGAAATCTGATAGTTTTAGGTTTCGACAGAATTGGGGACTTCAGCGATTCAGTCGCGACAGGTACGTTCACGCTTATTTCGAGATTGTTGTAAATAGGAACACCACCAACTGATTCAGGAGTCCGCGACTTATCAATACTGGTACTGTCACTACACACTTCACTAGAAATTCCACTATCGTTACACGCGTCATCTGAACTACTACTCGTACACGTGCTCGGCGAAGATGTCCTGGTACATATCGGAGTCTCGCAGGATATCGAATCACTATTGATCGATTGATCATCGTGAACACCTTCCCGAGAATCGTTAGTTTGATAGAAACTATCGTTGACGTTGTCCTGACACACGCTATTATCACTTCGATAGTCGCCGATATCACCTTGACGCACGTCAAGTTTACCCCCGCATTCGTTGGGGGTAGTTAAAACATCGAGTTGACTCTCACTCACGTCCATTTGACAATCCGCCTGATCTGGCGTGCATTCGTTAACGCTAATCTGGCATACGTCTACGTTTGACAATGCTATATTCGGCAGGCACTGGTTCGCGCTGGTTTGACATACGTTGACAGTTGGACGACACTCGTTGATCTTCAATTGTTTAGGCGTTACTAGCGTTGGTACGGCGGCTTCCAGAAGTCCCAAATCACTAGGCTGTCCTCCGATGATTTCGCCCCGATTTGACCCGTTAAGTTTCGAAGGCATGCTGTTCAATTTAACGATAGGCACTACCGTTGCATTTAATTTGACACAATTGAAATTATTTATAGTGGTGATTTTCGGATGAATAACATTGAGGCATGGAGTTCTATTGATTATCGGAATTGTGCTCGGGATCGCATTGATTTTATCCGTTATCGATGAGAACTGGGGTGCGA